>RJWJ010001242.1:34989-142197 GCA_004363605.1 Indri indri | reverse complement strand
AACTGAAAACAGATTGGTGGTTTTCTGGGGAGAAGGCACTGGGGAGGGACATGATGCAACTTTGAGGGGTGATGGACATGTGTACTATCATGATCGTGGTGGACATGTTCACAAGGTGTGAAAACTTATCAAATTGTACACTTTAAATATGTTCAGTTTATTGCATGTCAATTACATCACAATAAAATTTTTAATAAAACACCTCTTGTCTTCCAAAAAATGATAGGGACATGTGTATGTGTGTGTGAGTGCGTGTGTGTGCATACCAGGGCTGTCCGGAAAGTATCCAGCCATGCATGTACTATTAGCAATGGCCAGATACTTTTCAGGTACACACACCCCTCTATATATGATTGGTGTTAGATTATGTGCAGCAAAATGAAAAGGTTTCCTTTGAAGTAGAATAGCCTGTGGGGGGAGGTGGAAAGGAAGCAGAAGCACTGGAAATAGAAGGGGTATTTCAATTCCATCTGTTCCTACTCGGCAATATTTGCATACCCGGCTCAGTTTGTTCTAGAATTGGGTGTCTTTATTTTTTTAATTTTTGTATGTTTCTGAATTATAGCACAGCATAACAGAGTTGAGAAAAGGTCATCTACCAAGGGTATGTGCTTTGAGAAAAAAAGAAAATTCTACTGTTTTTCTTCTGGACCATACATCCTATGATTCTAACAAATGCTGTTTTTGAAGGGTTAAAGCTACTAAGCTGTTCTTGGTAGAGAAAAGATGAAGAAATAATAACCGATTCAGGAAGTAATAATGGGTTGTGCATTACTTCACACAAAAGACCACCCAATTACTAATCATTAATACTTCCCAGGTCTCCCCAGTTGTCCCCAAATATATGTGTGTGTGTATACACATATTAATAAATGGTGGAGTCTGGAAATGGATCACAATTTAAAAACCAAAGAGTAATGGCTTTTAAAGTTGACAACAGTTTCTTGGTTTCAGTGTGGTCTTTGCCCTTCTCTGTTTCTTCATGTGCAGTTTCCTAGGTATATTTCCTCTTTTTTGCTCTCTGCCTGCAGTTGGGCAAGTTCTCCACGTTCTGCCTTCTATGCAGTTTCAGGAGGGTGAGAGGACGGTGGCACAGAAGCAGAGAAGACTGAGTGCAGAGGGTTCCCAAGCTTGGAGAGGAGTCAAATTTTAAAATAGAAAAGGGAAGAGGGATTGAAGGCTGCCAGGAAGGGGTGGGGCAAGCTAGGGGGAAAATGTAGATAGATGGAATCAAAACTTTTGGTATAAAAGTGCCAGGCAGCTGGGGCCTTGGTCTCTGCTGAGGAGTTCTGCAGCCAGCTAATAACTGGCAGTTCTCAGGGCTCTCATGCCTGACACCCAAGTGACAAAGAAATAGCTCAAATTTCAAAATTCAAAGACCTTCTTCTTTTCGTCCGGAGCCTTCAGATTCACTGTGCTGTCAATAGATTTGCCGCCTTCTGACACATACTGAATGCAACTAAAATGCAGTTTTCAGCAAAAACAGCTCCCTGTTGTATATATGCACAGGTGCCTGCAGGGTACCTCTGGGAAACAGCGCCTCGGAGTCTAAACCTGCAGGCAGAGAGAAAACAACTGTTAGATTTACTGCCACCTTGTGTCAGGAACTTAGCCTTGACTTAAAGCTTCAAATCGGTAATAGATGTGGGAAGGAAAACTCAAGAGATTTGAATGGGTAAATGAGCAAATCCCTTTGTGAGAGAGGTGAGGCAGGAGACTGTTGGAAATTCCCTAAGCTTCTCTCTGGCAAGAAGAGGACTTTGTAGGAACACAGCCATTACTTCACCAGCAGCTTCAGCAAGGAATAGGAAACTTACAAGTGGGAGAGCAAAACAAAAACAAAAACAAGAAACTTACAAGTGGGGCACCAGAGGAGAACCGTCCTCCCAGAGCCATATGTAGTTGGGTTTCCTTAGAGACAGTCCTGTCCAGAATGGGAAACTGGAATGGGAAATTGCTTGCCGGATGAAGTCCTGTGGGGAGTAATGTTTCTGAGTTGATGGTGGAATCAATATGGTGGTTTTAGAATCAAAAGTCAGTTAATATTAGATTCATAACACTAAAGAACCAAAAGGGATCTTTGACATCCCCTTGATGGTTTTATGGAAATGTTGCCAGAAGCCTAGAGACACTACGTAGCATGTCAATCCAAGGTCATGGACATCATTAGTGATCAAGTCAGGCTAAAAACCAAGTATGTTGGCCCTCAAACAAGTACTCCTCCACTGATGGCCTAAACCAGATATATTTACCTATCAACCAATACTCATCAACAAACATCCATAAACACTCACCAGGTCACCTGTGCTATTAATTTTCAGCAACTGGGCATCCAAAGACAAGCAGTTCTCTCGGCTCTTTTCCCAATCAAATGGGCCAGAGGAAAACAGGTAACAGTTTTCTCCATGCCAGATCCAATCTTGAGGACAAGGAACTAGGAAGGGTATTATAACCAATCAGTGAGTTATGTCTGAGTAAAAGTATTTCTGTAACTCTTAAACCAATTCTCCCCTTAGTCCTCTCACAAGTATATCATTTCTTCTTAATTAGAATTATATTCAGATGCCGCGAATACCTAAGTAGTCTCAGAGTCTTTACTTCTCCAGTTTTTGGGGGAAAAAAAGAAATAAAGCATTCTGATTTTAGCAAACTAAATTTACTTCTCATTTAGCATTTTCACTTCCCCTGTTAAAAAGCAAGCAAGCTGGGATGTAATTTTAGAAACTGGTCTATTTTTTAAAGTTATGTTTGGAGTAACAAAAGTGAGATTTGGGGGAATGGATATTTCATAGCCATTCTGCTATTAAAACGTTATGCTTTTGTATTTTAAAACTTCACATCTTTGAATAATAGAGTTGGACTTAAATACCATGCCTTCTGCCTTTCAACATGTGCTGTCCAATACGGTAGCCACATGTGATTCTTGAGTACTTAAAATACTCAAGAAATGTGGCTAGTCTTCATTAAGATGTACTGTAAGTATAAAATACACATCTGAGTTTGAAAACTTAGTACGAGAAAGGAATGTAAACTATCTCATTAAAATTTTTATACTGATTAGTGTCGAAGTAATATTTCAAATGTCTTGGGTTAAATAAAATATATTGCTGACATTTATTTCATTTGCATCTTTTTCATTTTTTAAATGTGGTTACTAAAAAATATAATGATACATACGTGGCACACACTATATTTCTTTTGGATGGAGTTGTTCTAGGGAGAATCATATATTGATGCAAAGTGAGGATCTCAATCTCAATAAGATTTCAGAAAACAGGGAGTTTTTCAGCAGTGAAATTCCCAGAGAGTTCAACAAACCCAACTCAGGGCTTAGGCAATAGGCAAAACATGCCAATGTCTATATGTTTATGGATGCTTTCAACAAGCCCCAAATCATCATTATTGTCATCGTCATTGTCATCACCTCTTCTGTGTGTTACTAACACTTGGAATCTCTTTAAAGGAAAACAAAGCACTTTGGTCTACACTGTGACCAAATGGTGAAAAAATTAAAATCTTTGAGAAAGGCAGCATTTTCATTTCAATTTTCACTGTGGTGCAAAACCATCAGATAATTATATAAGAGTAGGCTTCATCAGAGAGGAGAAAGTAGGAGGGCACTAAAAAATGAAAGAAGAAAGTGAATGAGAAAGGGCATCAAAAAGACCAAGCTTAAAGCAAGGAATTCAAGCTGCTTCTTAATTTGCCTAACCCCATTATATTATATAAATGAAAAAAAAAATACAGCTTTTTGTGGACTAAAGGAGCAGCCTAGGCAAGTTTTCCAAGCAATGCCAAAGCAAGAAAGACACATCTCAAAATGTGATATTTAAACCAACTGCAGATATAGATATATATAGATATATATATAGATATATATATATATATAATTTAACAAACCCAAACATCACTATGTACTAGAAATTGTCAGAAGTACTTCCTATGTATTAACTCATTTAACCCTCATTACAACTCTGTGAGGTAGGTTACATAATTTTCTTTGACAGATGGAGAAAAATGGGATTTGAACCTAGGCAGTCTACCTGTAGACTCTGTGTGTTTAATCACTATATCACACTACTTCTCACATGTCTCAGAACCATTTGAGGAAATATTTCTCAGTGTCCCTCAAGACATTTTGATACAGAATCTTGGGGCAAATCTGGAATTTGCTATTTTTAAAAACCTGCTTGCATACAGAAAGGCTGGGAGCCACCACTAATTCCAGTGGTAAATGTAAAGTGCAAACAACCAAAAAAAAAAAAAAAGAAAAAAAAATGTAAAGTGTATTCCTGCGAAGACTCTGCATCTCAAGAGCTCGATAACCTCAAGCCAACACAGGGTAACTTCTCAGAGTCACTCTCTTCTCATACATACACTGAGGACCCCAGACTTATTACTATAAAGGATAGAACTTGCCTCAAATTTGAGAAAACTAGCATAGTTTTTTCCACATGGTATTTTAATATTATTAATAGTATTTTTTTGAGAATCTTCTCAAAGCTGCTTGATGAAAAGCAGAACTTTATTTGGTATCTCTACTAACGGGCCTTTATCTGACACTGTCAAGAAATGGAACATGTTACCTGGTATATCTGCCAGCATCAGACATAACACTTCTTATTTTTTTTATTAGTCGTCTATGCATGGTATTTCTGGGAGATGGTTCTGAACAGTCCTGACGTAGATTTAATCCCATACAACTGATAAAGACAACTGTTTTACAGGCCTGCCTGTGAAATAAACCATTAGTTGGTATGCAGCTATGTCTGTTTATATAAACATTCCTGTCCTTTAGACATAAGCCTTCTCCCTTTAAGCCTTCTTCAAGGTATTGCATTCATTTAATTCCTTGCAAGCCCCCTCCTTAAAGAGATTAAATACATATTTGACGCTTGCTAAAGATTAGTTTGTCTAAAAAATTCTGCTTATTTTGGATATTTAAATGACTCCATAAATAGTGAAGAGATTTATAAACTGCAAAACTTTATACAAAACTACTTATCATTATTATCATCATTTAATCTTATCTTGGTCTTAATTTTTTCATCTATAAAATAAAGGGATGGGTTCTGTAAACTCTTATTATATAATCTTTATTCAAAGAAATTACCTGGTTGAGATTGAGACGTACAAGCAAGAAGCTGTAAAAATCTCTGTTTATTAGTGGTAGTTAGTTATTAATACTAATACTAACCACCTCCAACAAAGCAATGTACCTCTGCAAGTGATTCCGCCTCACACCACGTAGCACTCCCTATGGCTAAAGCATATACATGATTTAATTATACACTGTAGAAAGAGTAAATAATACAGACAGCTTCTGTAATGATATCAGAGTACACATTATCATTTTCTTACGGAGGCTGCTATTGCTGTCTGACTCTTAGATTCTGAGTCCCTTCAGATGGCTGAGATCAACTCAACTCTTCTTATATAAACAGACTGCCTGGACACCTTATATTTTTGTCTAATCTGAAGTATCTACCTAACACTTGAAACCAGCCTACCTCCATTAATTCCACTTAAACAGAGGTAGCAAACTTTAAGAAACAGCACCAAAGAATGAAGCTAACATGGAAGTAGGGGTAGAGAGTTGTAAGGACAAGAAGATCCCTTAGAGAAAGAAACCCAATGATTAAGATGCACTGAAGTGGAAAGAGGTAGGATCTATGGCAAGGGGCAAGGGTGGGAGGGTTCCTCCAGAAAAATCTCATAACTAGAATTTTAAAAAGAAAGAATAGGCTCCCGTAAGGAAGAAAAACTTAAATCCACCAGGAGGTGTGCTTAATTAAATCAGATACCTCACAGATTTGGCATCAGGTCGGGTGGGGATAATAAAAATTGAGAACTTCTGGTGTAGAACATTATGAACGAAAGCGATACGTATATCAATATGCCATTTTGTGCCTAGAGATATTTCCAAAGAATAGTTAAGACTGAATGGAAAACTGACAGCAACTCTCTTCACATCCCCTTTTCCCTAATACCTGAAAAGTTTGCTGCTCTCTTCAGAGCTTCTTGGAGATTCAGGTTCTGGTGGCGAAGTTCCATTTGCTCCTTGGATTTCTCGTCCAGCTTCCGGGCGAGGGTTTCGATCATTTCCTTGAGTTCTCTTTGTGATTCCTTGGAAGCTTCTTCTGTCTGTCGCTGAGCTAAGCTCTGTCCCTCCAGTATATCTTCCTGGTGAGTCAGGTTTGCTTGCTGTTGCTTTAGAAGGTCAGACACCTGGGATACTAAATTATGGCTGAATTAAGACTCCATTTCCAATCCCAATAAAAATCCCCATATTGGATTTTGAAGAAATGTGGAAATCAAAACATAGATTCAAATAATCTATTTTGACAATAGATAAGCTGCTGGAAAACAACCAAAAGTTACTCAGAAATTATAGATTTGGAAGTTATTCAATATTCCTGCAGTATTTTTCTCTTACTGTCAGGAACTTTGCAGATACTTCTGATTTAAAAAAAAAAAATTACCAGGATTTTATGTTTTAGTTAGAGTTACACACAAGTTAAAAGTAATTAATCACCAGATAAGCAGTATGTTCATGGAATAAATAAAATGCAGACAACCTAAAATAGACACCCACTAGACTCAGTGATTATGAGTAGGAATTGTCGTTAGTAATTTACGCTACTTGTATCTTAATTCCTCTGTTATATCTCCTCCCATTCTGTCTACCCTTCCAGACTTCCTAATTTTATTTAAGAACTGTGAGACTCACCCCTTTTTTCAGACAGCCACCCACAGAATTATTATAAGTAACTGTGTCACAAAGTCTCCATGCACTTTTTTCTTTTTGCTTTCTTTGGCCACAGTACATTTTAAGAAGGGTGGAGATGAATGAAGATTGTGAAATCAAGCATGAAATGAACGTTAAGGGTAAAATATCTCAGTTCTAGAATTTTGATGGAGTAATACAAAGCAGACCACTAGTTTTGAAGGCCAGATTGGACCCTGTTGTAAGGTAATCAAAGCCTTAGAGGAAGACCTTTCCAATCACTGCCACTGAGTCAAGGGCACTTCTCCCAGTCATTAGGAAAGACCCTAAGACAGCGTTCACAGATTGAAAATGAAAGTTTGTGAACTTGAATAATTGAGATGCAAATAGCACTTCAAAGGCCAAAGGTCAAAACCCAACGAGAGCTAAATAATTTTTTTGTTTTACTTTTGGATCTCTCAGATGATCTTGTGGATTCATAATTTTAAATTATTTTCTTCTCCATCATTCTAGAATTTAAATAGTCTCTATCCATGAAGTAATGAAAACAAAACAAAGCAAAACAAAAAAATCCTACCATCTATAATCTTCATTCCATACCTCTATCCATTTGAGGGATGAACACTATGTACCCATTCATCTTCCCACTCTAAAAACATTTTGCCCAAAATGAATCTAAATCAAGGCTGTTTGTTATGAAGCAAACTTCTAAGCCAGTGTGTAAACCTCATATCTACCCCTCGTCATTTCCCTATTTCAGCACTTACATTGTATCCCCAGCAGTACAATGGTCACCAGTGATCCCAGGCAAAGGATCCCTAGAGTCACAGCAGCCAGGCACCACCATGGAGAAGAAAGACACTGAAGACCTACAGTGACAGAAGATAGAATCAGAAAGGCAAAAAAGGATGGACACGCAATCAAACCCTTCTTTGGATCCTGTCTGCACTTGGTGCTCTGTATTCCTTGCCTCTGTTCCTGCCAGTGGCTCTGCAAATAATCCATAACACACAGTTACAAATGAAAAATACAGGCAGTAAAGAACTTAAGTAATTTACCCATGGTCACATAACTGGTAAATTTCAGAGCCAGGATTCAACACCAGATATCTGACTCTGAATATCTGATTCTAAAGTTTATACTTTGTCTACTCTTCCTACAATAACTCTTCCAGAAATTCTTAGAGCAGCTTGATTGTATGAACTTCATTCATAGTTCAAAGAGCCTAATGTTTTTAATATAAATTGTGTGTACACACATTTGCACATGTGTACACATACACAGTGTGCTTTATAAGTAACGAAAACAAATGTCAGACATCAAGCAAATAAGCTTTAGTTGGTTAATCAGCTGAGATTTCCTCAAAGAATTTTATGCATACTTTTATGCTATCTAATTTTTCTTCAACTAAAATTGCATCTTGGAACTGGGGTTATTAACTAAAGAAAAATTGGAATGAAATCTCAATATTCATCTGGCTTATATGTTAAATGAACATTTTGTTCTATACTCACGCCAAGGTGCGCCTGTTTTTATAAGAGAAAAATGCACCACTTTTATAAAAGCAAACAAATTATGTAGCTCACAGATGTATGAATATCTAATTATGTGTTCTACCACTAAAAAAAAAAATACAGATATTATGGTTCAGCAGGAAAACATCCCATACAATGTATTTGTTTTCCTAACCTGTAAGATAAAGAAATAAGGCACTGATATTGTTACCCTCTATGTGCACATTAAGGAAACAGGTTCAGTGACTTGCTTAAGATCACACAGATGCTAAAACCCAAACATAGGTCTTTAATCTGTCAGTAGCTACCCGACATGAAACATTACATAACAAAATTTCCCATGTGAATGTGACATGATCCAAGTCAATCGATGGTCAAATATATTCACAGAGTTTTCATGTGTCAAAAGCACTGTGTTAAACTCTACAGAGATAAAAAGAAAATAGAAATTGGACATAGAGGAATATGGTTCATTCTCTGATTCAGTGGTTATTGGCTTCTAGAGTGTGTGTATGTGGCAAGCTGGCAGAGAAGAAGTAGAAGATAACTGTGTCTCTTGCAAATAATTGCCTAATTCTAGCCTTATGGGCAAATATCCCTGTGTAAATCTTTCAACCAACTTTTTCCTCTGGTCAGTGTTCGTTCCATATTATAGGACACCAAGTATGCCCATCACCCTTGAATGATGAAAAACTTCTGAATTGTTAAAAGAAAAAAATCACAAGACCCACACCTGTGAAAGAAAGGTAAATGTTCCCATTTTCCATGCCCCCCCTCCCTTTGTCCTGTCTCCTTGGTAGGCATGAACCATTAATTCAACTGCCATGCCTACTGGTGATTTTCTAATCAGAAAGCAATCAGACTCTTTGTAGTAGGTAACTGATCTAATCAGGATTCTGAAAGACAAATCAATTTCATAATTACAGCAAAAGTCAGGCACTGAATATTTACTACACAAATAATGAACGATTAAACAAATGACTATTGTTAACTTCTAGCTCTACCTATAAACGCCAGCACTGTTTTTATACCAATTTAGTTCATTAACTCCATAAACGTGGGATATTTTGTTAGTTCTCCTGATCCCCAGTCAGCCCTCTATAAAAGGGAGATAATAACAGTACCAAACTCAAAGTGTTATTGTGCAGATTCAGAGAAATAATGCATTTAAAGGGACTAGCAGAGAGAATAGTCTATAGTAAATGCTAGTGTAAATGAATTGTCTTTGTCATCATTATCGTCATCATCACCATTATATCCTACTTGGTTTTAAGTAAACAGTATTAATTCTATTACATTTTCCCATACTTGTGTGCTTTAGCTTTCTAATCCCATTCTTCAATGAATTTATATTTTGGGGTTAACACTGGGATTCTGTTCTTGTACACATGTACCCACCCCCAGTACCTTTAGCTTTCTGTCCATTTGACTTCTCAACAGGCCGGTCCTTCATAGTCTTGGTCTTGAAGTCATCAAAAGTCATTTCCAAATTCATACCAAGAATGAGAGAGTGAAGCAGTCAAGAACTTCAACAGACTAAAAATGTGTGAACTTCTGCAGGAGTATTTAAATAGCTACTCTTATCTAATAGAAGAGTGACTCAATCATTGGTAGGAGGAAGGGGAGGCTTTCTTCATACTGGGAAGTTGGCTGACGCAAATTCTTGTGTTATGTCTATTGCAGGTGGAGAAAGTGGTGATTCTCCTGGTGTTTCAGGATATTTCACTAAGTAATTTATGAAAAGGAAAACTGTATTTTCCACGGTCATTAGAGAAGAGGCATTACACCTATTCTTCAGATAAAGAAACTAAAATTCAAAGTGAGTAAGTTGCACTAAATTTGTGAAAGAGTGTACATTTGGACCAGATCATTTGATTCCAATGTTCATATTTATTTGTTTGCTAATTTCACTTTAGCAGACTGTCTCTATGTTGTCCTTTATAAGACATATATTTTCCTCTTGAATTTTCACTGTTTTCATTGGCAACAGACTTAAGAATTTTGGGGCAAATCACATATGACTCCTATTTCCAGCAACGGTGTCCTGGGTAATTTGAGAATTTGATTGAGGTACTGGTTCACACAGTGGCAGTATAACATAGCAGCAGAAAGCACTTTGAGACTATATACAGCTAGCTTCAAATCTTTCCATAATCTCTCAAGATTATTTCTCTATAATCTTGAGAAATTACTTAACACTCTGAATTTGTGTTTTTGTCTATAACTGGTGATAAGGTCTACTTGATCACGTTGCTAAAGGGATTCAAGTGAGATATTGGCTGAAAATGACAAGCTTTGTACTTGGAGCATTATAAGAACTCAATAAATCATAGTTATTACTGTAGTAGTAATACTCAGCACAGCTGAATTACTCAGCTCAGAACACATTTCAGTCAAACCAGTGATTGACTTGTGTCACAAAGACTCTTCCATGGGATCTCCATAAGTGCATCTATATGTATTCACTGATAGAATATTCAACCTCCTAACCAGAAATATCTTATTGAAGTTATATGTGCTTTGTGAAAAAAAAAATGTCTTATGTATTATATTAAGGATGTCTTCTGAAGTATTTATGAGCAAAATGATATGATATCTGGAATTTCCTTTAAACTACTGAAGGAAAAAGACAAGAAAGAAAGGACAGACGAAAGAAGAATGGAAAAGTAAATAAATAAATAAAGTATATAGGAAATGATTAGGAAAAATCACCAACATTGACAGCCTAATTAGGATTCCATTTCCTTCCTCCTCCCTAAGTTTTCTATATTCTCTTTTTCTGTGTAGGATATGTTAAGACCAAATTGAAAAAGTTTATCTGTCATTTAAAGTTTTACTCTATCACACAGTTCACAAAAAAAAACACCTCAGAATGTAGCAAATACATCCTAGTCAAATGTTTGTAGAAAATCAGCATTTCTTACCTTTATCACCCAAGCCTGATTTCCTTAACTGAGTGCCAGGAAGCAAGATCCTGAATGGATACATTTCTGCACTCACGATGGTGACTTTCACACAAACAGAAGCTCAGGAGATTTCTTTTAACAATAAAATAATAAATGCCAAAATGATATCACACTGAAAAGGACACATTATCATTTCCACAGTGACTCTGTTATTTCAGATGCCACAGCATAAAATGTCTACCATTTTAACCATTTTTAGTTGTATTGTTTAGTTCCATTTTACATTGTTGTGCACCCATCCCCACCATCCTTCTCCAGACCTTTTCATTGTCCTCGGCTGAAACTCTGTATTAATTTAACAATAACTCCTGCGATGGTGAATTTTATGTGCCATCTTGACTGGACCATGGGGTGCCCAGAGAGGATGTCTTTGAATACAATTAACATGTTAATCAGTAGAGTAAAGCAGATTCCATTCCATAGTGTGGGTGGGCCTCATCCATACGTTGAAGGCCTGAAGAATAAAATGACTAACCTTAAGTAATAAAAAATTCCCCAGCAGACAGCCTTTGGCCTGGAACTACACTGTCAGCTCTCCTGGTCTCTCCCTGCTGGGCTTTGGACTGGAATTGTTCCACTGGCTCTCATGGATCTTGAGTTTGGCAGCCCACACTGTAGATTTTGACTTGCCAGACTCTATAACCACATGAGCCAATTCTTTATAATAAATCTCTTTCCATATATGTATGTGTCCTACTGATTCTGTTTCTCTGGAGAGCCCTAATACAAATCACCATTCTATTCTCCTCCCCTGGAAACCACCCTTCTTCTATTTTCTGTCTCTATCAATTGGACTACTTCAGGGACCTCATATAAGTAGAATCACACAACATTTGTCTTTTTGTGTCTGACTTATTTTATTTAATGTAATGTCTTCAAAGTTCATCCATGTTGTAGCATGTGTCAGAATTTTCTTCCTTTTTAAGTCTGTGTAATATTCCATTGTATGTATAAATCACAATTTGTTTACCCATCGATAGACATTTGGGTTTCGTTGGTGTTTAAACATCAAGGGGTACAGTTTCTACAAGCCTTGTGTGGCAGATCGCTGGACAGACTTAAAAGACTTTAGGAGACTCCCATTGTCCCCGCCTCCTGGTGTTCATGTTCTTGTGTAATCCTCTTCCCTTGAGTGTGAGTGGGATCTGCCACTTGGAGTGTGGCAAAGGTGGGTGATGGAATATATATGATCAAATATATGTGCTTACATAATGTAAAGTAACTATTATGCTAAAGTCTCTTTCTCTCCCTCTCCTATCTCCATCTCTGTCTATCCCTCTGTCTACATTTAAAGAAACAAGCTTACATGGATCCTATAGACACAAAAAAATGAATTCTGCCTGAAGGAGCTTGCAAGGGAATCCTTCCCCAGGTGAGACTTCAGATGAGAATGCCACCAAACAGCCACCTTGACTGCAGCCCTGTGAGACCTTAACCAGAGGACCCAACTAAGCTGTGTCCATCCACAGATACTGTGAGATAATAAATGTATGTTGCTTTACATTACCACTGACATAATTTGTGGTGATGTGTTACACAACATATAAACCCACTACATCCTGTGATAAACTGAATCCTCCTGGCTTGTTTAACTCCTTTAAATCTAGTCCTCTTACTGACTTTCGGTGCTTCTGAAGCTGCCACTCGATACCTATGCTGTGATCTTGGCTCATAAGACAGAGACACTTCCCCGTGGAGCTCCCAGGGGTTGTAAGATGAAACTTCTTCTGCCATATTATCTATTTTTGAAGGTATGCCTGTGGCTCTACCCACTGCTCAGATCTGTATAGCTTGAGGTCGATGTCTCAAAGTAAATTAGTCCTGGCCTCTATTTTATTGAGGCATAGAGAGGAAAGAAATCCACAGTGGGCCACCTGCCTTAGGCAAGGTCAAAAGGAGATTGATCAAAGGAATCAAAAATAAGTAATTTCCTTGGCTATACTTGTCACAGCAGTTGTATAACAATTCCCTGAAGCGTCGGTACAAAAGTCTGTGTACATGCACCCTCCACTGGTTCCACTCCAAGTCCTTAACAACCTGGGTATAAGCTAATGATTCACAAGCTTAATGGAACTACACAAAATTGTATAGAATTGTAATAAGATTGCTCCCCTCTGCCCCAGCTACCTGCCCTTCTGTACCTGTCTAATGTGTACTTTCTTCATTCTTCTTACCTGAATTTTCTTTCTTTTCTCATCATTCCCTACTTGAAGACTTTGATAGGGACTGAACTCAGAGTTAAAACTGCCACAAGTCATAATCATGTTCATCACAATGATTTCCCCAGGGAATAATCTGGTGAGAAAAAAGAAATGGCAATAGTAATTCTAAGAAAGAAAAACCACAAGAAGATCATTAACTGAACCCTATTTTGTTCAAACCTGTTAGGAAGCTGGAGGGCAAAAAGATGATGGCAATCACGTGGCAGGAAAGTGCAACGGGGGGAAAGTCATGCTAACTGGCAAACCTGTTCAGACAGGCGAAGGCTGGCATGGCTGGGAGAAGAGATGGCCAGGCTAGTAAGGCAAGGGATCCAAGAATTGGAATGTCAGGAAAGCTAAAACGTGGTCTGGGAAGGGATTGGTATAAAAATGTACATGAGAGGCATAAAGGACAGTAATTATCCAGCATGTGGGAAGTAAAGGTCATTGGTCAAATTCAGTGAAAATTAAAATAATCTCAGCTAAGATATAAAATACCTGTTATCAGGACTGTTATATATATTTTATATATATTAAATTATTTAATCTTTATTAACCTATGAAGTCACTATTGTTATTATTACTCCCATTTTATATATAATGAAACTGAGCCAACAAAGAGCCCTAATAACTTGCTCAAGATCACACAGTTCCTAAGTGACAAATCAGATGTTTAATCCCAGGCATGCTAGCTGGGCCCTTAGCCATGATGCACCATTCTCTCTGACAAGAACAAGAGAAGGAAAAGTTTATGATGCTGCCCACGTACATGGCACTCTTAATAGAAATATTCAATTCAAAATGCTTTCTTGTCTCTGATTTTATGTCCTCTATGAAACAACATCTAACGCAGGTCAAGTGGGCATTCCACTCCTGTTTTATACACGGGAGCATTAAGGATTGGAGAAACTACATAAGAATTTTAATGGAGGGCAAGAACTAAAGTCCTGCTTTTTTTTCGTTCTATAAAATACCTTCCACCTTGCTAAGTTTTCTATTGAAATTTGAGAAACATTCTTCATCCTTTCTCCAACTGCCTTACTTTAAAAAAAATAGTAAAGAATGTCAATGCTCATTTAGTTTTGAAACTGATGGATTTTAAATCACCAGTATCATACCAGGCTATTCTTTCACTATTTGTTTGCCTTAACTGGGAAAAAGGATTAGATTCTCCATTCTCATATCACCTTGTCATGCTGTGTGAGGGCCCCGAGAGTGTGATCAAACCCATCCAATAATCTCCCATCCACAATCACTCAGTATAATTAGACTTTCAAAATTAGAAAGGGTCTGAAAGGTGGTTTTTTTCAATTTTAGGAGACAGAGATATCACTGTGAACTAACAGCTAATTTTCTTACAAAACGTTTTGCATTAATGGATTACCTACGTAAGTATAAATCATTTATATAGTATTCTTTTGTTCCTATAGATATGTTTATTTACAAGTATTCTATGTCCTTTCCATGTGTACTTATTTTTACTCAGACCTTAGGTTTTATTTTCTTGAGTGGCAGGGTTTATTTCTCAATCATACCATTACTTTGCCAAAGAGAGAGAGAGAGAGGAACAAAGAAGGAAACGGAGGAAAAAAAACAAAGAAAGAAACAAACATACAAGTCTTGGAACCCAGTTTAAAAAATTATGCCTGACTGTGTAACTTATCTGTTTCAGTGGGAACTGAAGTCAGGGTGGAGGAGGATTCATTGATAGCATCTGCAAAGTCTAATCTTCAAACCTGCTTTCTGCAAAAATGGGATGGCTTTTCTGTTCTTTTGGCAACTTCTCAGTCCTACCCCAGTGGTTAGGGATAAATGACCCAGAACCAGGAGGGTTGATGATCAACATAGTGAAGGGGAAGCCTTCAAAGAGCAAGAAGGGGGTGTTAATCACATGCAGAGCGGGTGAAAAGAGATTGGCAGGGTGACTTTCAATCTCCAGCAGTTGCCCTGGAGCGCTCTGGTGGAGGAGCAAGACTATTACTAGTTTTCTGATGAAGAAGAGAACATATTTGGTCACCAGCAACCTGCCCCGGACCTTCTTCCAAGCCAAGTTTCTCATCACTGACTAGAAAAATACCTCATCCAGAGAACAGCTGGGTCCTCCTTGAATGCCCTCCTTTTGGGAGCAGTAGGAGAAAGTTAAAGATGTAGGAAGAATTGATAGAGGAAAGGAAGTACAGAAGGCAAAGGGAAGCAAATGTGGAGACCACAGACACAGCAATAGGGAAGGAAACCGGGAGCCACGGGAGAGAAAGGCCACAGAGAACCACAGCCAGAGGGAGTAGGAGGAGAAGCGGGCGGTGGAGAGAGAGAGAGAGAGAGGAGGAAAGCTGATTAATTGCTGAAAAAAGTTTCTCTCCTTAAGAATTCTAGGCCAGGAAGTCAAACATGGCACAGAGCACCAAAAGGAGGCAACAGACGCCCAGCACCTGACCCTGCAGGAGCAGCAGTTCAGCCCGATGGGAGCCCGAGCCCTCATCCTGATGGCCTCTGTCCTCGTGCATTTCATCCTGGTGAGTTTCTTGTGACAGGGCAGGAAGAAGGCATTTTTTTTTTCCTTGGATAACAACTCTCAGAAGAATCTGGCAGGAAATGGATTGGGTGGCGGGCGGGGAGAGACATGTGAGAACCCAGGAGGTAGTGGAGAGATGAGTAACTACAATGTTTCCTTAGCATTGATGGGGTTACACAGATGCCTGTGTGACTGTTGGCAACGCCAAGGAAAAGGGGTACAGAAATTAGGTTAACCATGGACACAAGCCGGATAGCTGTGGCACTTTACAAGAGTCACTTATATACATTTCTTTCTTTTAGCATCTTATCATCCATCCCTCAAAATCCCAAGTAATTTATGAAAACTAACTACGTTACAATTCCACTGAACAGAACTTCCCACATCAGCCCTAATATGATTTTAGCAGTTTAGGTACTTCCAGTCCAGAAATGTTAAGAGAGGGAGGACTCTTTAAAAATACTTTAGCAACTTATCTGTTGGGTACAATGAACTCTATTCTGGTGACAGGCACACCAAAAGCCCCAACTTAAAACATCATACAAGGTATCCACGTAACAAAAACATTTGCACTCCTTTAATATTTTGAAATAAAAAATAAAAATAAAAATACTTTGGGCCCTTTATTTCTGCCTGCAATGAATTGGAAGCCCCTGAATAATCTATTAGCTGAGAAAGGAGTCACTGAACTAAGGGATTCTGGACAATTGTCAAGAAGTTTGTGTAGCTATGAAATCTAGCAAGGGGGAGAGCAAATGAAGCAGCTGAAGGGTGTATTCCTGTATAGCTCCTGTGCAGAATGGGCTGTTTTCTTCCCGTATACCAGTTGAACTGATATCCGAGAATACAGTTTTTTCTTTTTCTTATATTTTCTTATTGCTTCCTTTTCTCTTCCTTTTCCTTCTCTTCCCTTCATTTCTCTTTGTAACAAGTATGAAAAGCGGCATTTTATCCACTGTGCACTTTAGGCTTCTCTTAACTTTAGTGTAAAGAAAGTGAAACAAAGTATCAGGGTCGTTTGGAGGAAATATACACTTTGTCATCTTTAGTGGCCGTCTATTTTAAATAAAAACAAGAACTGATAACCAGGAGTTTCTCAAATGTTATCTGCAGAGGATGGCTGGGATGCTAATACTTTTATAAATTCCTTTCACCTGATAGGTCTTGAGTACGTGTGTTCTCTGACCCCCTGTGTCCCACCGTAAACTCCCAATAGGTACAAATCTCTGTGCCTTTTGTAAGGGCCTTTGTTGTTGCTTTCATGACGTATCAGGTCATTCAAGGTACTGGATGACTAATACAGCTTCTGTAATTAAGTTTACCTAGAGGGGTCTTTGAAGGAGGAAGTCAGCCTGAAATACAAGGTAGAAGAAAGAGTGGAAGGTTTCTGTACAAGGAGTAGAAGGGATTTGATAGTAATGTCAGGGACTTGTTAGAGCAAGCTAGTCCCCAGTTCTATCAATTCATTCAACACATACTGTAGAGTTTGATTTGAATTCTGGATATAGCAATGGGTGTGTATAGGTGGTCATAGGACTTAAATCTCTGTGCCTTAGTCCCTGAACCTTTCAAAACAAGGTTAAATATAACCACAAAGAGGGTTATTGTGATTAAATGTCATGAAATACTAAAAATTCTTAGCAGTCTGGCTGGCACATAGTAGCCATTTAATAAATAGGGTCCTCCCACCACCCCCTTTCCCCTTCTGTTGTGTGCTAAGTTACTGTCGTACTCAGGATGGAAAAGGGCAACAGGCTAGAATTCAGCAGGGCAGGAATTAGGAGGACAATAATGACATCCTGAGGGACAGATCAGGAATTTTCCAGACAAATATTTTGATATAAATGCTGCTTCTCATGCTCACTCACACCCCAAAACCAGGTTAGATATTTGCTCTTCCAGGTTCCCTCACCTCAGGAGCAAATAGCCCCCGGGCATGGGAGAGGTGAAGATAACAGTCTTGAATGTGTGGACTGACCCTATGACTCTGTCCTCATCTTTACCAATTGATCTGACACAGCACAACCATGAAAGATGATTAGTAGGCAGTTGCACGCAGCAGACGAGATGATTTCCCCGTCTCAGACTATTTCCCTTTCCTACAGCTTCCTGGGTCAAGATGTGAAGAAAACTGTGGCAATCCCGAGCAGTAAGTATCAGAGTTCAAGCTGCGAGCAAGGAGGAGCAGACAGAAACATCCATACCCCAAAAGGGGTCAAGATGTCATTACTTATCTGTGACTTCCCTTTACTCGTTTTTACTTAAATAGGCATCCACTTACTAATCTCACAGACGGGTTGTCACAAAATAAAGACATGCATTTGTGTCATCCTAAATTCTCAAAATAACACTGCTGACAGCATGACTGCCAACCTTCCCATTGAAGCAACTCAATTAATCTCAATTTATATAGTCATAGAGATTTGCAAAAGATTTTCTTAGCCATGTTTCTCAGTGACTCATCAGGACAGACTAGACTCGATATCTGCTCGCTGGTATATACATATGTATTTGGGTGATTTCCATTGCGTCCAGCCTGTCCTGGTGAGTCACCAAGAAGCATGGTAGCATTACTGCTTCAAGTCTGAAAAGCATTATCTAGTTTTTAGTGTATGTTAATATGTACTGAAGACTTCATTTAGGCATCACTTTGATGTAGTTATCCATTAATCCAAACTTGTCATAATTAGATCTTATGTAGACACAGAGGACATCAGATAAAAATGTAAAACATTCATTTCACTTAGAGGAACTATAAAATAAAATTTTAAAAAGTAGGGGTAGTTTGAATAAAAGACTTGTTCGGGCTGAAAAAAAAAACCACGTATTTAATCATGGAAGGGTTTCCCAATAGCCAAGTCTGTTAAAACCAGGGAAATGGGGATGGTCTCGATTACTTGCCACATGCATGTTGGTTGTTGGCTACATGACACCTGCTGTCTGAGGTTTTAGACAGCTACCACCCTAGGAAGAGTCCTAGGAAGAATCAGAATCTAATTAGAACGAGAGGAGCTTTGAACACATGAGAAAGCTGAGAAAACCAAGAGGACGCACTGTTGAGTGAAAAAACAAACTGTATTTTCTACATATGTGTGAAAATAGATTCAACAGATTTCAAAACATGGATGTATCAGAAAATATTATTAAATGACAAAATTTACTAATCTTCAAAGATATTCATATACTTTGTTTCCCCTTTCCCTCCAGCCTCTGATCTTATTTCACACTCCTCCTATACAATCGCTAATTTTTTCATTCTTCCAGAGAAAATTTACAACTGCCACAGTTAATTCAGGATATTTAGTTAGCTTTCATGGTGGTGAAGTTGCCTTCTACTTTTTTCCCCCTCCTGTTTAGTCTCAGTGGACATGCATGTCAGTTTTGATCCTGGAAGTGAAAATTTAGGGTCCTCCTTATGGTGGGTGTGATATTGTGAAGTATTCATGTGAGGACTGGTCTTCCTCTTATTTCCTGGCATATCATTCCTGAAATCCTTGGAATCTCCAAAGTAATAAGTGTCTTTTTGTATGCTCATGAGTTGACTGGTGGCTGGCAGCCCCTGGGTAGCTTCAAGAATGAGTCTGACAACCTGAAACACCAAAGAGGATTAGCGGGTGGGACTTTTCAGCCCCACCCAAGATCCAGGAAAGGGAGAAGAGCTGAAGATTAAGTTGATCACCAATGGGCAATGGTTTAATAAATCATGCATATGTAATGAAGCTTCCATGTAAACCCAAAAGGCCTGGGTTCAGAGAGCTTCTGGATAGCTGAACACTTGGAGGTTCCTGGAGGGCTGTGTACCTGAAGAAGGCATGGAAACTCCACACGCCTTCCCACATGCATTACTCTATGCATCTCTTCATCTATATCCTTGGTAATATCCTTTACAATAAACTGATAAATGCAAATGTTTCCCTGACTTCTGTGAGCTGCTCCAGCATATTAATGAAAACTGAGGAGGGTCAGAAGCACAGGTGAAACAACCTGGGGCTTGTTGGGGGGAGTTTTGGGTACTGACCCCTCAACCTGTGGGATCTGACACAATCTCCAGGTAGATAGCATCAGAATTGAATTGAATTAGAGAACACCTAGCTGGTGTTCCCTGTGGGGGGATTGCTTTCTTGCTGTATGGGGCAGACCTCCCTGCATACCACCGCTGGTGTCAGAAGTGTTGGGAGAATATAGCAGGAAGAAACTGAGTTTGTTTTTCCTACATTCTCAGTAAGAGTGTTGCAACAGCTTGTGAAACATAAGTTACAAACTTGATTGTGTCGCTTTCATACTTATAACTGAATTTTTCTTTCTATTTACATTTTATTGACCTTAAATATATGCAAGTCTTAACTTTTTCATATCCATTTTCAAACCCACTCTTTGTAAACTTACATTCCAAGTTCTCTTGGTAATTTTCATCATAACTGTTTTTACAGTAGTTATGTATACATTTTCTATGAACACTGTTCATGATCACTACCTTAGTCTGTTTTATAATGATTTACAAAATGATTTCCACAATGCCATCTACAGTATAAAACACCATTTAAGGCACCCCATGTCTCAAAGATTCAACTAGCTACATTGAAGTTTAAATCATAAAACCCATGATGCTTTTATTATAACAAGGCATCCTATCATACTGTAACTCATATTTCTGAGCCTGGAATTGTAACATGCATTGACTGTATTTTTTAATGTAAAATCTTTATTCTTTTTTCATAGTTGCCTGACCACAGACTGGGTACATCTCTGGTATATATGGTAAGTTTCAGCTATAATATCTAGAAAGATACTTTATTTCTCAGGAGCATTAATTTTTTTCAAGTTTTTACATATATTTTTAGCAAGAAAAAAAAATGACAGCCTGCATACTTACTTAGCATCTCATGGAGTAATATTTCTTTACCTCATCACCAACCTATGTGACAATATGTCAGGATTTCCTTTTTCAATACCGCCTTCTCGGCCAACATCAAAAGATTATTGTGTCCTTCCCTCTGGGTCTGTTCTAGAAATATCTCTGGAGAGGAGATGACTTTAGTGAAGTAAAAAGCAGCCCCTCCAAACCTCCTTAAATGTCTTATTATTTGTTCTAATGAATTCACGTAGTCTTGCTGACAAAGTAAGGAGGTATGTATGTAAAGTAAAAGCCTTACAAATAAAATCTTATAATTATTCTATAAAATATTCAAGCAAAAATCAAGATGCAGACATTAAAGACTGATTATACCAGAGCTGGGAAACGAGGCAGATCCCAGAGCTCCCCGTCGCCCGTGGGCTCCTGCAGGTTACTGGTGGTAATTGGTGCGTTGCTCCTCCTGTGGGGCCTGACTTCCCTGTGCTTCCACTGTTGCTGCCTGAGTCGCCAGCAAAATGGGGAAGAAGGCGGCCCCCGACCCTACGAAGTGACCGTCATCGCTTTCGATCATGACAGCACTCTGCAGAGTACTATCACTTGTGAGTACATCGGCCTTGTAACATGGGAGAGGGACCCAGATTTAAATGATGGATTAAGAGGGTATGAAGGTATAGCACCCCTGATTGGCTGGTATTGAAGATGCCAGGACTCAGGGTTGTTTTCATTTCCAGAAGCCTCATGATGCAGTGACCTGGACTGTCACTGATGCTGCATCCTCACACATGTGTCTGGCAGATCACAGAGTGAAAGAAGAAGTGAAATATTGGAGACAACATCAGAATTGTTTTGTAGAAAGAATTACCCAGTTTGCAAATAGTTATTTTGCTAAAAGTTATTTTAAATTCTGAGCATAAACCTCTTTCAAAATGTCTTGGAGTTTGTGAAAGCCTAAATTTCCTGTTTATACTATTTTATATTTTTAAAGAAATTAGTAGTATGTACTTTCAGTTCTTTATTCTTCAAATCTACACTAGATTTTATCCCCAACATTACTTTGATGATTCTAAGTCACCTTTCTTTATCCCTTTCTATTCTATTCTTTATAAATACATTCTGTCCTAAAATTGGGGAGTAAATACCAGGCAGAACGCAAGGTGGCAAAACACTGTGGTATTTATTTTAAAAAGAGAATAATTCGAAGTGTTGTTGTTCACATTTTCTACTTCCCTTTCTCACTGTCATCTTAGAAAAAAGATAAGACAGAATAAATATTACTAAGGAGTCCATGGTACAGGTGGATTGGTGGGAAGGGATCTAAGTTTGAAAGGGGAAGGGACAGGGTTGTAGGATATGGGAACACAATTTGGATTATTCGAGGATACCACAGAAGACAGGTTCTTCTAGCAGAGCAGCAAGGAGGTTTCCAAACAAGCTTTACAAGTTTTTCATAAAATTTGTGGCAGGGAGTGACAATGCATTTGGACACTTGTTAAAAATGAAGGGGCATTAATTAAGTGTCTGGGGATGTCACATTCTCTTTATTATTTTATTTTATTTTTTTATTTTTTTCTGAGACAGGGTCTCACTCTATTGCCCAGGCAAGAGTGCAGTGGCATAATCATAGCTCACTGCAACCTCGAACTCTTGGGCTCAAGCGATCCTCCTGCCTCAGCCTCCTGAGTAGCTGGGAGTACAGGCACCCACCACCATGCCCAGCTAATTTTTTCTATTTTTGGTAGAGACAGTGTCTCACTCTTGTTCAGGCTGGTCTTGAACTCCTGACTTCAAGCAATCCTCCCACCGTAGTCTCCCAGAGTGCCAGGATTACAGGCATGAGCCAGTGTGCCCAGCCTCACTTTCCCTTTGGTTCCTTACCTCTGTCCTCTCTTTCTCTGCAGCCCTGCACTCAGTGTTTGGCCCTGCAGCCCGGAGAATCCTGGCTGTAGCCCATTCTCATAGCTCCCCGGGCCAACTGCCCTCCTCTTTGGACACCCTCCCAGGGTATGAGGAAGCTCTTCACATGAGTCGCTTCACAGTAGCAAGGTCTGGGCAGAAAGCACCTGATCTACCCCCTGTCCCTGAAGAAAAACAGCTTCCTCCAGTGAAGAAGGAGTCTTCTGGAGTAGAACGCTCTTCAGATTGATGGGAACTGAGCTTTTACAAATGGGGATTGGGGTATCCCCAAAGTCTGTGGGGATCCACAGACAAAAGAAACATTTTCTTTGTTAACTCTCAAGAAGTTTTAAGATGGCATCTAAACATCCTCCTGTGGAAAAGACGGTTCTACAATAACTCCTCATTCCCAGCCACTTGTATTTTCTGATACAGAATGCTCTAACAGGAAACTCTAATTCTTTATCCAATGGCCAAAATTTGTAACTAACCTCTAGCTATGTTGGATACTACCAAACCTTAGCATCATTGTATCTTGAATTCCTTCAACTGTGACTACTTATAAAATTTCTTTACCCATAAGATACTGCAAGTTGCTTTTTTCTCTGCCAGCTAGTAGATTGTGGTAAACTTGAAGAGAAAGACTGCAATGTCAGCAGAGCCATCGACTTAGTGCACTGATGCATGTGTCTTTCCTCCAGAGAGAACAGTCAATTTTACACTGAGTGACAACCATCATCTTGGACATCATATAATACGCACCTGGATATCTAAAACCCAGGGGAGGGATTGATGGCATTGGCTAAGAGAACACAGTATAGTATTGAAGTGTCAAATATCAAAGTCTGTCTTTCATTCTCGTCCTGTCTACCAGCAGTATGAAAAACTACGTACAGTGCAGTAACAGTTCAATTAATTCTTCAGTTCCTCTGCCCTGCAAACAGGTACAGGTGCACACAGCACGCACCCACGTGCTCATGCACCCTTTTGCAACAATAAAAGGGTGGCATTGCTTTGCTTCTTTACTCTTCATGCTCCGACCACTTAAAGCCACAACAGGTCTGTAGAGACACACACTAGTCTCTTGTGGTGACCCTCACTGCCACCTAGTGGAGCCATGGTAGAAAATATACTTTCCGTTTGGCATAGCTACACAACTTTCCAGTTTTTGGAGCTCAAACAAGTGCAGAACTAAGCCTGGATGGACAGTTCCCATGGCACCATTCTGCTGTGTAGTGCTAAGCCGCTCACCTAACATACTACCTCCCAAAGTTCTGCTGTTGGAAAATCAAAGAAGTGAACTGTACTTGGGGAAAAACTACTCACCTTGGATAAGTCACTGAAATCTTTAAAACACAGTTTTCTCATCTGTAAAATAGGGGATAATAATACTTCACAGGATTGTTGTGAAGATCAGAGAAGCTATTAATAAATATACGTGACATGATTTGCAAAGTATTATGCACATGTGTTTGTTACTATTCTTACTATAGTCATTTAATCCTCACCTACCTGCTATGATTCCACTGAGTTACGTTCTGGTTTGTCCGTTTGCCAGCCTGCTGTGTTATTGTTAAGTCACACCTGAAGTAGCTTTATTTTATCAATAAATATTTGTTGATTAAGGTAAACAACAAAAGGTGTAAGTGATTCCTCTTAATATGTTCTGTGTGGAGATAAGGGATATTTGAGAAAAGTCGTTGTTTATTAGGCACTCGGGCAGGCAATACAGACCAAGGGATTGGATGATCAGTGTAGCACCCTGTTAAAAATGCATTATTGGAATGCTCTTTCAGCCCGGAGGGAAAAAAGTTCTGAGCATAACCTGATGGTGATCTGAGTTTATCCTGAGTCATTTATCACATTGCCTTGGGAAACTGTTGAAATGCATGAATTGTTAATCGCAGCTGTGGTGGCCTTGTTGCACCACTGCCAAATGAATCATTTAGCCATCACACATTCCATAAGGTATTCTAGGCCCTTTCATCCTTCAAGACACCACTGACTTGAAGAATTTAAAATGCTGATGGGCATTAAAAGGGCTTGGGGGAAGTCCTGCCTATAAAGTCTTAGACTAAAGAGAGCTCCCTGCCCCACACCCGTCTCTAACACCCACCACCTTATGTATGGAATCACTTCCATCTGTTTTATGCTACTCTGTCCTCTGTCTCTGTCCTGTAGTGTGTCTTTTTTCAATCAGCTTCACATGAGCTGCTCCTCAGCCACATGGAGCATGGGGCCTTTCACTCCCATAACCTTCCCATGTGGTCACTAGCTATTAATATTTGCACCCTTTGGCTTCACTTCTTTCTCTACTCAATCTAATACGTGTTAATCATCTCAATCATTTTTACTATTGTTCTCCATTTATTTTGAACTTCATCATACCTACTCTTCAAACTTTAAAGACCGGTGCAGTGGATCTCACTGATTTCTCCCCAAGGCCTACACTGCTAAGCAGTGCTGGAGAAAATCTCAATTCTTCTGATTGAGGTCAATATGAAGTCATGGTACCCAACACCACCTGAACTATTTAGTATTCCTTCCAGATTTCCTCTAGCAATTTCTCCACTCCTTTTCATAGGTCTTCACATTTCAATGGCTCTCTTCATACCCCACTTCATACACTAACTCATTGATTCTAGGCAGGTGACTTGTTCTTCTCGCTCAGAGACAGAATCAAAGCCTTCAGGTAACTCCCTATCCCAAAGCTACAAACCTCTACAGATGTGTACCTAGAGTTTCCTCCTCCATTCTGATCTCATTGAAATAGATGTCCTTTCTTCTCTCTAATAATAATACTTCTAATTGTGCTTTGTATTGCATTGACTCAACAGGTTATTTTGTTCAGCAAGTATGATTTAAGAAATTATGTGCCCAGAACAGTGGAGAGTGTGCAAGACAAACAGGGCCTCTGTTCTTGGCCCTCGCAGAGCTTATATTATAGGGAGGGAAAATAAATTTATTTTGAAAAAGCAAAAATAAAATGATAGCAAACTTTATAAGTGCAAAGAACTAAACAAAGGCTGAGACAGTGTTACTGAAAGTTCAGTACTTGTCCCAGAGGCTGAATGAAGAACAAGGACAATCAGTTTGAAGAAAAGGAAAGAGAAGTTTATTAGTTTGCCAGTGAATGAGTAAGATGGCAGACTCTTGTCTTAAAGTGCCATCAGCCTCGCCTTAAACAGAGACACAGAGCTTTTAAAGGGAGTTTTCAGCTCTGGGCTACTGCTATTTAACTATGGCAACTGTGGTGAAGACTATCTCATGACCTCTGCCCGGACAATTCCATTGAGCCATCTCCTGTGGTACAAAGAACAAAGGACACTCCCCTGCGCCTCTGATTACTGGCCTCGGGAAGGAGTATAGGTTTTAATTCCAAAAAAGGGGGGCGGGGATGGTGGTTAAAGAGACAACTTGTAATACATTTTGCCCTCTTTCAGGCCCTTATTTCTGTTACATATTCCCCTCTGTCAATTTTACCCTTCTGTAT
The DNA here is from genome assembly GCA_004363605.1 of Indri indri. Lineage (NCBI taxonomy): Eukaryota > Metazoa > Chordata > Mammalia > Primates > Indriidae > Indri > Indri indri. The sequence goes on along the minus strand of RJWJ010001242.1, from coordinate 116,036 downwards.
CTATGGGAGGAGAGGTGACGTAGTCATCGAACTACTTCCTGCTGAATTAGGGTGATGTTTCAGATCGAAGGTTTGTACTTATTTATGCTATTGGAAAGCTTTGACAGTAGATTTACAAAAATAAAGAATGCAACAGATTACCAGGTGAAAAAGGGCATAAGCAACAACTTCAACCATGAGGACTGACAAGGTGAAATGGAGAAGGATACCTGATAAGAGAGATTTACCCCGCTTGGTATCTAAGACACCAGTAGGTCTGTGGGTCCTTCCTGTCACCTTGTACATAATGTCTGACACAGGGCTCCGCGAGAAAGAAACATGGAACTCTGAGTACGGAGCTATCAGTTGCTCCCTGTAGGTGACCTGAGAGAGCGGCCTCTGCAAATTCAGAAATTATGTACAGGAATACTTGCACGGAACGAGGTTTAGGATGACAAACCCAGCAGTGAGACAGATCAGCAGAAGAGGCGATAGCTCAGGAAATCCTCACTAAGGAGCTGTCTCTCCATTCTAGAGACAGAACAAATAACCAAAGAAAAGTTAGTGAAAATATCAACATTTTCATTTTTCCTTCTTCTTAAATAGATACTTTAGATTGCTTAAAGGCTGGCCCATCCACTGGGAGTTTGGTTCTCTTCTTCCGTGAGACAGCTCTTTACTCTGGTATGATGGACCTGAGGTTTCATTCCTGACAATTTCAATGAGGTGTGAGTTGTTCGAGGCACCTCATAGGCTCCCTTCCACTTCTCCACCAATTGTTGCTCAGGTCACCTGGTCTTCTTGTTTAACGGGGTGGAGGGGTGTCTCCAACTGGGGCAAGGACCCAAAAGAGGCAAACTCATGCATAGTGGTTAGTATCTGACCCACTCGTTTGACATACTGCTTTACTCTGCTTTCCTTATTCATGATTATATTACCATACTTACCTTGGGGTGCTAGGAAGGGTCTCTCATAAACTATTCCATAGGGGCTTAACTTAAGCCTGCTTCTCTAGGGGCCACCCTTATCTGGAGGAGGACAAGCAGCAACACCTTATCCCACTTTAGATGGGGCTTCTTGCTTCAATTTTGCTACAATTTCCGTTAAAGTATGATCCATTTTCTCCATTTTTCCCATAGATTGAGGTCTCTAGGATGCATGCAATTTCCATTCTAGATGTAGGGCTTTGCTTACTTGCTGAGTTACTTCTGATATAAAGGAGGGTCAATTATTATTCTGTATGGAGGAAGGGAGCCCATATCTCAGGATGTGTTCCTTCAGAAGGATTCTGGTAAAACTTCAGACATTCTCTCCATTTGGGTAGGATAAGCCTCTACCCAGCCTGAAAAGGTATCTACTAACACAAGTTTAGACATCTAAGTGAAATCAGTTTGCCAATCACTGAAAGGTTAGGTCTCCATATGTTGGGTTCCCTGTGCAGCAGGTTGCTTTTCTGTCTTTGTATTGTTTTGAGAACATAGAGAGTAGCTCTGTGTTATTTGTTGGACAGTTTGTTGCAAATGGGGTCCTCTTAAATGAGGTCCAAAGAAATCCATTAAGGCATCATGCCCACAATGTGTACATTCATTCAGATGCCTCATAAGAGGCCGAACCAAGGCTTCAGGTAGGAGAATGTGTCCATGAGAATTTTGTCTCTACTTAGCTGTGCCATACCTAATGTCAGAGCCCCAGTCTTTAGTTTTATAGGGGGTTTACTTTGATCTAAATCTAGCTGGGGTATCAAGGCCCTGAAGAACAGATCACCTTTAGCAGCCTCCGTAGCAGCTTTGCCAGTGGCCCGTCTTGGTCTAATTTCAGGTTCTACAAGTCCCTTGAAAACCCTGAGGCAACACAGTCCAGCAGTGCTGTGAGGTCATCCTAGTCTCTGGATTCTGCCATTAAATGCGACTAGGTACCATTCATAGTCACTTCCATAATATCATTAATGGCATGTAGGTCCTGCATGAATCTATACTCACTGGTATGGGGAACTTAAATTCTTTCTGTACGTCCTGAGGTCCTGTCAGCCTATATTGCCTTACTTTTTGGTAGCTGCTTCTTGCAAATGCTAAAATGATGTGCAAATGTACTGAGGCCCAGACTTCAAAATGAACCGCTCTGCAGTGACAGCCTCCTGTATGCTTCACCAGGCCATGATATTCAAAGGTGTCCATCAGGAGTTTGGTGGCACCCTCAGAGATGAGCTTCTGCCACTTCTGGAACAGCTCCTGGTGCTCCCACTGCTCACCCAGGTCCAGTGTGGCCACCAAAAATGTTGGAGTCATTGGAGTAGGTGGCAACAGAAGCAGCACTAGCTCTGGCAGCAGCTCCCTGGAACCTGCCTCCTGGGCCCATGGTGATGAATATGCTACTTCCCCGCCACCTGGCCTCTGCTCCTGGCCTGGTTCATGGAGTGCCAGGCACGGCTGGTGCTGGGGAGCCAGGGCAGTGGCCAAGGCGGGGACCTGGACACCTCAGGGCGCTTCTGCCCATGTGGCTTGGTGGTGGTAGCACTCCTGCGTCAATGAAAATGTCCACTAATCAAGTCCCCATGTGGGCTCATGTGGGGATATTTGGACTGGAGCCACTAGTGAGGCTTTCTTTCATCATCTGAGTCCTAGACTCAAAAAACATTTGCTGTCCTGGGAGTTTCTTGTTACCTGAAGCCCTTTGCAATTTGGGGCAGTGTTCTTTCCAATGCCATTCCTCTTTGCAATGAGCATACCGATTATACTTCAATCTGAGGTAACTTTTTCCACTCTTTCCTTTTGACTGCCTCAAAGGACACTTGGTTGGCACAGCTAACAGAACACACATAGGTTTCAGTTTCTGTTCTTCCCTAGCATTATATACTCTAAAGGCGATATCAACAAGCTATGAGGGATTCATGCCAATTGCCCCTTCCACACCCTACAGCTTCTTCCTTATATCTGAAGCACCCTGTCCTATAAAAGTCATATTAACTATGTACACGTTTTCAGGGGCCTCTGGATCCACATCTGTATATTTCCGATATGGCTGACAGATGCATTCCAAAAATTCAGAGAGATTTTCAACAGCTTTTTGTTGTAATTCTTGGACCTTGTTTAAACTCTTCTGTCTAAGAACTCCCCTCTGGAGGCCTGCCAGAATGCACTTTCAGTGATGATTTTTCCTCACACCATCTGTGCTTGCATTAGGATCCCAATTTGTGTAAGTGCCATAATACCTGCCAACTGTCCTTGTGCATTCAAGCCCCCTATCTGATATTTCCATAATGGAAATTGCCCTGCCCCAGCTATGGGTGCCCTGTGGCCAAATTGAGTTCTCCACCAGGTCTTGGAAGATAGACAATTCCCACTCTCGAGTCATAACCCAGTGGGTGTAGGACTGAAGAATTCCTTCCAGTTACTCCCTCCCTGGCCCCTCTCATGGTCCCAAGATGGTGGCAGTGGCAGCAGGTGCCAGCAGTTGCCCTAGGCCTGGCTCCATACAGGGCTGCAACCCAGTCTGGCAGAGTGGCTGCAGCAGGGGGGAAAGCTGCCCCTGTTAGTGCACTCCATGACTACCGCATTGGGGGCCCCAGCAGCACCAGCTCAAGCGTAGCTGAGCTGCAGCGCCTTCCCCAGTGGGTGAGGAGCTGGCAGTGGGGAAGTGGGTTCATGAGATTCAACCTAGTTAATCCCTCCCCAATTTTATCACACAGGCTTTCAGCCTGTTTATTATGCAATTGCATGAAAGGTTGTACATATGGGATCTCATCCCATTTACTTGATCTTTGACAAAATAATTCCAGTTGTAAGATAGTATAATAATTTAAGGTTCCATTCAATGGCCACTTCTCCTCCCACTCCAGCACATACATTGGCCACACACTATTACAACAACACCATTCTCTTTTAGACATAGACTTATATCAATAGCTATAAGTTGGCCATTCAGCCAAGATTCTCCCCCAGGGGCTTTCAGATGGAATAGAAACAGAGCCTCATGTTGACAAACAACAACGACTAACACAACATGACAGGTAGACAACACAGGGAATTCCCAAAGCAAATCTTCTTAATGCTAAGGTCTTACCAAGTGAATGGGAACCACACAAACAAGAACCAAATTCTCAAATGAAAACCAACATCTCCTAATCCAAAAGGGAATGAATTCCCCAGGTTCCCTAGCTCTGCTCAACTGTGACTTCCACCCCCAAATGGTGCCCACAAACAAAAGCCCTGCCACAGGGCTGGAAGGTTCAAAATCCTTCCCCAATGGGTGGAATTAAAGGTCCCCAGTGTGCACACTGGGGAACTTACCAAAATAGCCAAGGCATTGCCACACTTCCCAAATCTGTTCATTTTTCCTTGACAAGGTTCAGGTTGTGTGGATCCACATCTAATTCAGGGAAGGAGAGATGGGAGTTTCCCAGAGCTAATCAGGCTCTAGGAGCTGCTGGTGTGGTCCCCTACTCTCTCACTCCAAAAAGACGGTGCTTCTACCAGTGAAGATCCATGGCTTCACCCAGGGCCGCTCCTCACCTCTTCCACCCACCGCAGTAGTTGCGGGGTGCTGCTCCACCAAGCACCTGTAAGCCCACCAAGGGATGCTAAATTTTGTTATTGAAAGTTTCGTACCTGTCCCAAGGCTGAACGAAGAATGAGGACAAGCAGTTTGAGGAAAAAGAAAGAGGAGTTCATTAATTTGCTGGCAAATGAGAAGGATGGCAGATTCTCATCTTAAAGTATCATAATCTTCCCTTTAAGCAGAAATGCAGAGCTTTTAAAGGGAGGTTTCCACTGCAGGATACTGCTGTTTAACTATAGCATCTCTGGTGAAGACTATCTCGTGATCTCCAGCCGGACAATTCCACTGAGCCAACTTCCGTGGCACAGAGAGCAAAGAATCCTCCCCTGCATCTCTGATTACTAGCCTCGGGCAAGGATGCATTTTTTAATTCCCAAGAAGAGAGGGGGGTGGTTAAAGAGACAACTGGTAACACATTTTTCCTTTTTCAGGCCCTTAGTTCTGTTACAAGAGGGAACAGCAGACAAACAGGGAATGTAGAACACTTGGGAAAGATAGAGTGAGGGAAAAACATTTTCAAAGGTGAGAAAAAGGTTGGTGCATTTGAAAAATTTAAAAAAAGACTAGAAAAAGACTAGAGTAGTAGATTATAGGGAGCAAAAGAGAGAGCCCCAAAACATGAAGTCCAAGAGGGAGAAGGGATATTGAGGGCAAGGAGTCTAGACTATATTTTACATGCATTGAAAAGCCATGGAAAGATTTTAAACAGGTCACTTGATGTAATTTGAATTTTAAGACAACTCTTAATGTTACAGGAGAGTGGACTGGAGTTGAACAAGTATGGAAGTAGGAAGATAAGATGGGAGATATCAGGGAATAGTAGATATGAGATGATTGTGGATAGAGCTAGGTGTGGTGAGAACAGAAGTGGAGATGGAGATAAATATAGGGATTTGAAAGATATATTGGGGATTAGTTGATTAGGGCTTTAGCTGAATTACAGAGGGAAATGTATTATATTAAGGAAAAGAAGTGAAGGACAATTTCCAGATCATTTACCTGAGTTAATACATGGAAAGGGTAGCTATTTACTAGGTTGGGCAAGACTGGAGGAAGAAGAGACTTAAAGATGTGAACTAAAATAAAATCCTAAGCCCCCCCGACTGACTGAATGGATGCCCTCTTGGCCAAGGGGACTCCAGAAATACCCTAAAGCTGAGACACTGGCCATGGGAACGGAGGTCATACGTGCCCTGTCATGTCCCCTTACCTTCTTGGAGATATCCTTTGTAACTCATTAACAGGCCTAAGGCAATGCAAGACAAAGCTTAAACCACACCCGCAGGTCATCAATTTACTCAGCAGATCACTTGAGTTTCAGTAAATGACCGTGGCTTGTCCTTGATGAACAAACACCCTTATCAGAAGCTTGGTCCAAAGGCTTGGAATGTTTTAACTTAAGATAAGGATGTCTGTTTATTTATTTATTTTTTTTTTTTTGAGACAGAGTCTCACTCTGTTGCCTGGGCTAGAGTGCCCTGGTGTCAGCCTAGCTCACAGCAACCTCAAACTCCTGGGCTCAGGCGATCCTTCTGCCTCAGCCTCCCAAGTAGCTGGGACTGCAGGTACGCACCGCCATGCCTGGCTAATTTTTTTTTTTCTATATATATATTTTTAGTTGTCCAGCTAATTTCTTTCTATTTTTTTAGTAGAGATGGGGTCTCGCTCTTGCTCAGGTTGGTCTTGAACTCCTGAGCTCAAACGATCCTCCCTCCTCGGCCTCCCAGAGTGCTAGGATTACAGGCGTGAGCCACTGCGCCCGGCCTGAACCAAACTTCCTTTCTTTATCAATCACAAATCAAGGAATCTGCCCCCACTTAGAGATGTCCTGCCTTTTGGGGCCAAAACAATGTATGCCCTCCACGTATTGACTTAGGGTCTTAGGTAATTCCTGTCTCTGTGAACGTATAAAACCAAACTGTAACCCACCTACCCTGGACACATTTTCTCAGGACCCCTTGAGGCCATGTGCTCCAGGCTGGTTACCCACATTCAGCTCAGAATAAACCTCTTTAAATTATTTTACAGAGTTTTGGTCTTTGTTAACAGGGGAAAATTCAAGACAATAATTTGTAAAAGTGGGGGAAAGGCATTTGATGGTGAAATATGTATGAAGTTAATCCAAGATAAGGCCCACTGCACTAAACAGCAAGGGAAGCTCAGATGTGCCAATGAAATAAGTCAAAGTTTTCTTTGAAATTGAATGAGTTAAACTTCAATTTGTAAAAAAGAAAAGAAAAAGAAATTCCACATTGGACCTTTAAAATATGTAATGTTTTTAAGATAATCCACTGGAGACAGCACAGAGACTGTTGGATATGCCTCTCTGAGACTCTGGGGTCTGGATAGAAGGATATAAATTTGGAAACCATAGAATTAAATGTGTATTTTTATATATAGGCATAAATGAGATCATCTCTCCCCATCCTCACTCTCCTTTTTATCTCTCTTGCTCCTTCTTTAATTGTTCATTTTCTACCAGCTTGTTCCCGAGTAGACAGCATACAGCAGGTTAGTATGAGTTGCGTACTGTAAAAGGGAGAGCAGAACATGAAGTTGAAGAAGAAAAGTGGCACATTGTCAAGCCTTGCACTAAGCAGTTTGGATGTGAACTTGAAGGCAATGAGAAGCTACTTAATGTTTTATTAGGAGGTGAGTTTCGCAATGTGGTGAATGTTTTGGAACTATACCCTGATGGGAGTTTGAGGTCTTAGCCGAAGTGTGGAGAAGACAGGTCTTAATTCTAGCTAGAAGCATATTGTGAAAATCCCAGTTAAAGTGATGAGAGCATGAAAAGGAACATTGGAGGTGGTGGTGAAATGACAGTCATTATTTCTTCATTTCAACAGAAAATTCTAAGCTGTGCTCAAATTGAAAACGTAAGTAACAGAGTGGTTAGGAAATATGATTTTTACATGATTGTTCTCCAGGTCTGTCCTCTAATTTTAAGCAGTGGAGATTCACTGACCCCTCTTTGTCAACACAAGTGACAGAGACACACACACAAGCTCCCTGCAGTCTGGCAGTGCAGTGCCACTTTGCCTCCTCTGAGTTTCCTGGGGTGACTACACTGGACAAAAAACCTCATTCTCTGTCATTTTTTACTTGTCTGAACTGAAGCTCCTGGAAACTATTAAGGCTGTGTCTAGTGTGATGTCAGTATCGGAAGGAAAGTGTCAATATCTACAGAGCAGGAGGAAATGACCCTGGTAGCACGAAGCTCCTGATCTGAGTGGGAGACCTGAAAGATGGACATACATTAAATCACACAAGGACAATGCAAACTCTCCTTTCGCGGGGAAGCGGGGGCTGACGGAATATTCACTGGGCTGTGATGACGAGTTCTGTCTGTGGCTTGGAGACAAGTAGCACAGTACAGGGTGCTTTGCAGTGAAACAGGCTCCATGAACAAATTTCAACGGCCCCTGTCTGTTTTTTTTATACTCTCCTCTCTTAACTAACTACTTAAACTTTTTGAGTCGTTTCCCAGAAATGGCAGAATTTTTACAAGACATAGGAGCTGAGATTCCCAAGTTCCCTGTGCAACAATTCTGATGCCAAGAATCACCATTCCCCTGTGACCTGCCCCCAGGCACGTGGCCTCTCCTTAAAAAGCCCATGATCTCTGTTGGTCAGGGAGACGGATTCGAGACTATTTCTCCTGTTCTCCCAACAGGCATCTTTCGCATTAAAATTCCTTTCTTCCTTGGCAATCCTTGTTGTCTCAATAACTGGATCTTTGTGTGGCGAGCAACTGGACCTAGGCAGAAAGCCCCTTGTGGTTTGGATAACAGCAGTGGCCTGCTTGCAGTCCAGGTCTAGGGCAGGAACTGCAGCATAAACTCTTACCGAGTTGGCCTTGTAGGTATGGCTCTAAAAGATCCTTATTAAAGGATCTGATTAGTTAATATGTTAAGAGTTTACTGGCAATATGAAGATATGGAAATAAAGGAAAAATAGGAATTATTTAACAAATTTAAGTGTCAGGGGATTAAAATGGCAAAGTCTGGGGATAGCAAGTTTTGGGTTTTTTTCCTTGAGTAAAAAGGCTTGGCCAGAAGGTAACCAAGAGACCAGTATGGGGAGTCTGCCTTTGAGTAATCTGACTGGGAAAGCAATTTCAGTGATTTACGGATTATCCAAGACACATTGAGAGTTCACCTGTGGAAAATATTTGACATGCTGTCTCTGAGTAATGTTGGCCAGTATCCTTCCATTGGCCTCTCCAGCCCAGTCAACCCAGAATTGCACTATTTCCCAGAATTTCTCACAACTTTAAGAATCTGCAAAGGGTACCATGAAAATAGCAGTGTTTGAGTTGAAATCCAAAGGATGATAGAACTTCAAACATCTAATAAACAGTATAAGGGTATTTTCTGTTTATGAGCAAAGATAAAAAAATGAGAACGTGAATCGTGGAGAATGGTAAAAATTCCAAGAGTGATACGATAGGAATGAATCTGGGAAGACAGGTTGGCACCTTTTTATGGAAGGCATTCAATGTGAGCATGAGCAGTTTGGATTTTATCCCACATTTGATGAAAGCCATTGTACGTTTCTGAGGTGGAAAAAGGGATAATGTACCTTTTAAGATTCTGTGGGGTAATTGAAGATCCTGGCCCCATCCAGCTCAAGGAGGCCCAAAGAGTTAAAACAAAGAAAGAAGAGTTGAAACAAAGAAATCCTCAGGGGACTGCCTGCACCTGCCTTCCCCGGAAGCCTGCCCCACCATACCTGGTGATGCACACCCCATCCCCAAGTTGATGTTTCTTTGCCTATATAACCACTTGCTGTCTCTGGGTGCAGCACAGAGAGCTGCCCAGCCTGCCGCCACTGGTGCCCTGGCATGTACGTCCCCTGAATAAATTCACATCTCTTTTGTCTGGTCCTCCAGTTTCGGTTCTTTGGATCGGTTCACATTATGCTGAGGCTTTAAAGACCCTTAGTTTGCAGAACAGATGCTTTTGTTGCCAGTAGAAGATAAATAAGACAGGGTGTCCCTTATGGCTATTGAACTACCCCCAAAGGCAAAGGCTCTTCAATTTCTGTGATAAAAGCTTACTGACAAAATTATGAAATGAGGCAGACTTTCCTCTCTTCTCTATTTGTAGGCTGCCCAGTATTCAGCCTTCAATTGTTGATGTTGCCCTTTGGTTCTCGCTGTTCCCGTTTGATACATGATATTACAGGTCCAAGTATCTAAACTTTTCTTGAGTTCCTGTTTGTACATCAAACACCCCCCATACAGGGTCTCTCTTATACTGCCCTCTTGCATTACACTTAGGACCTGCTCTCTCCTACAATAGTGATACTAATTCTTGTCTTAGGTCCAGAGTCAAGAGGGAGACATATGAAGTCTCAGGTGTAGCAAAATGTTGTTTATTTTGAGGATCTAGGTGTGAATGTGTGGAGGCCAAAAGAGTGTCCACTACGAGAGAGGGGAAAGGCTTGGGTTTTATAGAGGGTTTTTTTGGGGAGGAGTGAGCAACACCTGCAGAGATAAGGGAGGGGGGGTAATAGTTTCTTCCTTATTAGGCGGGATAGGAATGTCAGTGTTGCTGTCTGTTTATTTATAACTTCCAGACTCTCCAGATTCCTGCAGCTTTTGTTTCACAGGCTTTATGATCACTATCTAAGTATTCCATCCTATACATATTTTCGGGGTTCCTACTCTAAGCAAACCCAACAACTGTAAGTGGTAGAGTCCTATCCTCTCCCAAAAAGTTGTAAATTCGAACTCAGTAAATACCAAAGTAGATAAATGGAAATCCAATTTAATGGGGGCAAAAGTTCATCAAGAGTCAAGTAACTGGTTAGTAGTCACAACCATGTGAATGCCCACTGTGCACTTAGCACAGTACCCACTTAATTTACCAAACTGTATGTTCTCTTTTTTTTTCAGTGCTGGAGGCTGAGTTGTAGGGAAGTGATGTAGTCTGCAGAGACCTGAATGACAGCCTGTTTTATACTCAACTTTCTCAGACTTTAAACACCAAACTGAAAAACTTTTTGCTCTTACTTTTTATTTAGTTTTTACTTTTAAATCAAATCTATCTATCCATACAGATTAAAAAGTCAAATAGCTCCGCAAGTACCGTGAAGAAAAATAACACCTTCGCACCACGCAATTTTCTACTCCCTGCTTTTTAGCTGATAGTTTAAACTTACATTTCTCCAAATAGCATGCATACGTTGCTATTCTTGATTTTTATTTTCAGTTTGGAACATTATCTATTGACTTGCTATCATAGAAGACGAATATGAGACTCTTTTTTTTCACCACCACCATCTCTCCCTCGGTTACCATCACACATCTGAATATTTCTCAGGCCCACCCATCTTCCAAATACGGTTATATCATATTTTGATTAGGTCAGTATAATGAGAAGCGAAGAAGAGAGCATTAATTACCAGTTAAGAGCCTGAAGCTGTAACCAGCTCAATGAAAGAATTTCGATGACTCCTAAATGTGTTTTATAATGCTCTCCCTTAACTAAGTACTTGACCTTTTGAGTTTTTTCCCAGAAATAGTGAATTTTCTAAAAAGACAAAGGAGGTGAGATTCTGAAGGCCCCGAGGGCAGACTTCCTGATGCCAAGATTCACCATCCCTCACAACCCTTCCTCAAAGCCTGTAGTCTCCAGTTAGTTACACCATGACCCGCCCCAAGGCGAGGGGCCCCTCCTTTAAAAGCCTTTGATTTCCTTTGCTTGGGGAAACATCTGAGGCAGCTTCTCCTGTTCTCCTGACGTCTGTCATATTAAAAATTCCTTTCTTCTTTGGCAATCCTCATTGTCTCAATAACTAGATCTTTGTGTGGCAAGCAACAGGACCTAGGCAGAAACTCCCTTGCAGTTTTGACAACCAAACCAGGCTTCAGGGGTTAAAATTCTGGCTTTGCCCTTTAATCCCCGTACAATCTTGGCGTAGTCACTTAATCATTCCATGCTTCATTTCTCCATCTGTAAAATGATGATATAATGAAGTATTACATTATTATGTGAGGACTAGTGGAGTTTATGCACAGGTATTCACGTATTAATAAAGCATGCATATTAATAAGTAGTCATTTCTTTCGTTATCTTGTAAATTACCTTCCTCTCACTCTTATGTTAAATCCTGTTTCCTTTATCCTGTGTCTTTTCCTTTCTTGGTTTATATCCTCATTTTTGGGGTGCTTCCTGAAAATAGGTACATGAAAAGTAAAGTTTTGGAGAGCGTCTGTGTCTAAGAATGTCTTGATCTCCCCTTCCCCTTAAACAATAGTTGAGCTTGGTATAAAATTCTAGGAAGAAAATAATTTCCCTTAGAATTTTCATGGTATAGCTCTTTAAATAAAGTCTGACCAACCTCCCTTATTGTCTGAGACTCTTAGTATTTGATTGTTGGATCTCTAATTTACATTCCCTTCCCCATTCTTATATCTCTGTCCTATTGCTTTACTTTCTAGGAAATTTCCTCAACTTTCTTTTAATACATCCACTGAATTTTTTTCCTTCTTATATTTTTAATTTTTAACTTTTTTGGTCTGAATGTTCTTTGGTTGCAGCTGTTTTTATTTCATGGAAGCAATCTTTTCTCTTGTTTTTCCGAGGATATTAATGATACAATTTTTCGATGTCTTTGTCTCTCTGAGTAGTCTTTTTTATTTTCTCCAAGCTGTTTTTCATTGATTGTTTGTTTCCCATTAGATCTTTTCTTCAAATCCCTGGTGATGCTTGACTTCTTGCTGTCTGCTCATATTAAAAAATGAGATGCTAAAAAAGCTCATTTGAAATTCTACACACATGAAAAAACCTTGTTAACTACGGTCTTCTGCTGGGCAGGTTGTTATCTGGGCTGCTGTAGTTCTGGGAACAGCCTAGGAGGAAGAAGGTTGGGGACGCGAGGTCTCACTTAATCTTCCTGTTTTCAGTATTCTATCTTCTAATAGCCCTTTTCCCTTAGCTTTTCTAGCCCGTAGACTCTGTTTATCCTGCACAAATAATAAGTCTCCAGTCTATACAGGGCTGGGGGAGAGACAATCCCATGGCTGTATTGGGCTAGGGAGGTAACTTGCCTGTGGAAATGCCTGAGCATTTCTGAATTCCCTAATGAATAATAGGCCACTTTAGACTTTCCCTACTGCCAGATTTAGATTCCATTTCTTAAATCTACTCTGTCAGTTACTTATCATTTGTCAGTCTTCTTTTTAGACTTCACAATTGATTTCTGTTTTCTCCACTTTTTTAATTTTTGTGAGTTTTTTACTTGTTTTTTTCTTTTCCAGTCTATCTCTATTTCCTAGGGCTGCCATAACAAAGTAGCACAAACTGGGTGGTTTAAATGACAGAAACTTATTGTCTCACTGTTCTGAAGGCTGAAAGTCTGAGATCGAAGAGTCAGCAGAGTTAGGTCCTTCTGAGGGAGGATCTGTTTCACGCCTCTCTCCAAGCTTCTGGCAGCCTCAGGTGTTCTTTGGCTTGTGAGTAACATTTTTCCTGTGTCTTCACACCCTCTTTCTTTTATCCATGTCTCTCTCTGTGTCCAAATTTCCCCCTTCTATGAGAACACCTGTCATATTGGATTAGGATCCACTCTACTGACTCTTATTTTAATCATTGGCAAAGACCCTATTTCTCAAAAAGGGCATATTCACTAGTACTGGGAGTTAAGACATTAACGTCTTTTGGGGAAACCCAATTCAACCCATTACACAGTTATTTTAGTGGAGTTTTGGGACTCAGCAAAGCTAAATATAACTTTTGCTTCTATCATCTTAATCAGAAGTCTACGCTTTGCTCCTTCGATGATGCTATGCTGCAAATTTGAGTCTTTTCCTTTTTCTTTTGAGACAGACTCTCACTCTGTCACACTGGCTAGAGTGCAGTGGCGTCACTGTAGCTCACTGCAACCTTAAACTCCTGGGCTGAAGTGATGCTACTGCCTCAGTCTTCTGAGTAGCTAGGACTACAGGACCGCACTACAGCGTCAGCTAATTTTTTTATTTTTAGTAGAGATGGGGTCTCACTCTTGCTCAGGCTGGTCTTGAACTCCTGACCTCAAGTAATCTTCCCACCTCAGCCTCCCAGAGGGCTAGGATTACAGGTGTGAGCCAGTGTACCTGGCCCAAATTTGAGTCTTTATGTCATGGGCTATCCGAAGCACTGAGGATATAAAAACAATATAATACACTGTTTTGTGTTCTTTTATGAGATGGTCAGTTAAGTGAGGCCACAAGAGGAGATAGAGGACAGGCTCGGGAAAACAAAGTTTCCCATAGTCACAGGTCCTAGAGACAAGAGGCACGGCATGCCATGCAGGGCCACATGGGAAAGACACCAGGGTGGTCAGGAAGCAGAAGACAGGATCGAGGGGAGGTTTAGGCCAGAGCCTTCATTGGGGTTTCCACAGAAAACCCAAGGGAGGTAGGGTAAAGAGTTTAGGACTGGCCAATTTGAATAATTTCTGTGGGCTCTGAACTCTAGGGGTGGTCCTTAGTTGCCTCATACCTGGCCCTGGGATGACAAAGGCAGAGGAGTGTTGCCTGCTGGGGTATAGAGGTCAGATAGAGGAGGTCTGGCTCTGGACTGGTCAGTTTACATATCAAAGGCATCCTCTTGGCTGGGCCCTTGCCATCTCTAAGAATTGGCTAGCCCTAGGAGGAACAGTCTCTTCCCAGCCAGAAATGTTTTTTAAAATGTCAAAACACAATATACAGAAAATAAGTCTCTCTGTCTCTCTCTCTACACACACACACACACACACACACACACACACACACACACACACAGTATATATACCATCAAATAGTATAGTCTACTGGGACGGACCATATATATTCCCCCATAAAACAATGAGACATAATAGGCATCATATTATCTAATGAACAAAAATACGTCATTATTAGGGAACTGGTGCCATTAGAACTCCCTCAAATGCTATATTTCTCTCTCTGTCTCTCTCTCTCTAGCATATCTATTGCCTCTCTGATTGTCACTTTCTTCATCTCCCCTATCTGGTGACTGCATGAGACTGAAACGATAGCACGGTAAGCCTCACATTCTCTGCTCTGGTTTGAATGTTTGTACTCCCCCAATATTCATATGTTGAAATCCTACCCCCCAAGGTGATGGTATTAGGAGGTAAGGCCTTTGGGAAGTGATTTAGTCATGAGCACAGAGCTTTCAGAAATGGATTAGTACCCTTATGAAAGAGTCCTGAGAGAGACCTTCTTTCTTTACTTCTGCCGTGTGCAGTTAGGGTGAGAAGGCAGCTGTCTGTGACGAAATGGGCCCTCACTAGATGCTGCATCTGCTGGTGCCTTATCTTGGCCTCTCCAGTATGCAGAACTGTGAGAAATGAATTTCTGTTGTTTATAAGCCACCCAATCTATGGTATTTTGTTATAGCAGGTGGAATGGACTAAGACATCATCCACACTTCATCACCAAAGAAGAAGAGTCTTACTTTCTTTAGTTCATATGTGAGAAATTCTAAGGAAAAATTCCAACTAGTCTTGTGCAAGGCATCTGGCCTTCCAAATGGTCAAGGCGGTGAGGCTCTATGATTGCTGGGTTCCACTAGAAGAACCATGTGGTGTCAGTGTGGGCAGAGTAGTTCCCTCCCAAACCATATATATCCCCCCAAAACAGTGAGACATAATGGGCATCATGTTATATAATGAACAAAAATACATCCTTATAAGTGCTATGAAAAAGAAAAGCACACAATGCTTTGCAAGCACCTAGAAATAATATAGAACACAAACAAATGAAATGAAAAGGTTTCCTGGAGAAAGTGATGCTGGAACTAATCCCTGAATGATTTACAGGAATTAGCCAGGAAAAAAAGGAGAAAATGTTTTCACAGGAAGAGACTTTGAGAATATCCAATGGCCAGAAACAACAGCAAGAAGTACTTTAGCATGCCTGGAACATAGAGTGCAAAATAGGAAATGGCTATATATGAGGCTAAAGAAAGAAATAGCAGGCAGATTGTAAGGAATCTATTTCTCTTCTGAGGAATTTGAATTTTCTCCCAGAGATTTCAGAGAACCCTGATCACTGAATGATATGAAGAAGAGAAATGACACAATGAAATATGGTTTTATTACATTTATTCTGGCATCAGTGAGCTCACTCACTCTCTTTTTCCTAGCAGTGATGAGGACAAGATTGAAGACGAATGTGTTTGAGTAACAGTGGTGATTTTAAAGCATGTCCTGGGATTCTTTAACAATTCCCCCATCTAGAGGTAGAATCTACGTCCCCTCCCTTTGAATCTGGGCAGAACTTTGTGACTACCTTGAGGAACAGAATGAGACAGAACTGTCCCTTTGAAGCTAAAATGACTAGGTTACAAGAGGGTATATGCTTTCTGCTGATTTCTCTTGGGAAGTTTGCTCAGGGAGCCTCCAGCTGCCATGGAAGAAATGTGTCTGGCCTGCAGCCACCCTGTGGAGAGGCCTACAGTGAGACCATATGGAGAAAGAAAGACATGGCTAAGCAGGCCCAACTGTTTGAATCTTCCCAGTCCAATTACCAGAAGTGCTAGTGAAGAAGGCTTCAGAGAAGATCCTATCACCAGTCACCATCAGACCAAAACCAAATGAGACCCCAAGAAAGAATTGCCTAGCTGAGCCCCACAACCTCAGATGTGTGGTAAAATAGATGATGTCATTGTTTTAATCTACTGTTTTGAGGCAATTTCTTATAAAGAAATAGATAACCAGAACTATAATCCAAGTAAAAAGCACTGCAGACTAAACTAAGGTAGTGGCGGTTGGGATGAAGCAAAATGAGCACATTGAGATTATTAAGAAGGAAGATCTATGCATGCACAGTCCTAGGGACAAGAAATACATTCCTGGTCTTGGGAAGCCAACTGGTGTAATCCTGATGGTTTCTGCCACTTGTTTTATGAAGGTAGCTTATTTAAAAATTCAAGTTAAATAACAAAATCCCTTGTTTCAATTCCAAGCTTAGCAAGAAAATTTAGTAAATGGCAGTGAATATCTGAACTTCTAGGTATTATATTTCTCATTGGAGATCAAAACACTGAAATTCTGGTTTTATATATCAGTTTAAACATGATACTATAAAAGACCCTCAATAAAATAAATCAGACCTATCTATATTGTCAATTCCAGCTGTTTTCAGATTCTAATGCTTGATTGGGGAAAAACAGAAAAAATATTTTAGGAGAAATAGAAGAAATGCAAATACAAACTCTATATTAGATAATGTTGGAAAATATTAGTAATTTTTTAGGTGTAATAGCAGTATTGTTATTATGTAGGAGCATGTTCTTATTCTCGGGAGAAATATACCGAGTATTTTGGGGTGAAGTGTCATAATATTTGTAATTTACTTTCAAATGGAAAAAAGTCTAGGTGTTGAGTATATTGTGTTCATCATACTGTTATGGTACAGAGTGTGAGAAGTGACCACTGAGAGACCGAATTGAGCCAAAGTGTGAGTCTTTATTAGCTGGCTGGTGACTACCCTCTGCACCGCTGAGAGGCAGCAGCACAGAGAGCAGTCCAGAGCCGAAAAGGTGAGAAGACTTTATACTAATTTGGAGGGGGCTACCTGACATTAAACATGACTTAGTGGAACAAAAATAATTACATCATGCATTCCATAGCTGCGGGGTCTGGGACCTGCCTCAGACCACCTGCCTGGCCTCAGGACTGATTACAATCTTTGAGCAAGCAAGGTTACAGAAGCAGATAGCATCAGTTAAGGCAGGGAGCATTCTTTCTTGGGTGAGGCAAGTACAGTAAATTTTACTACAGACAGCTGGGGGGCTCACACAATCAGTCACAAGGTCATTGCTTACAGAGTACAGATTTTTCTATTAGGGCGAGGTTTACAAAGTGCAAGCTTTTTATTCTAAAGACAGGAATGAGTCTTGAAACAGCGTTTTCATAATAACTTTTCATATTTTCGAGGCCTACTACTACAATACTATTCAAAATTCTGCATGTTTGAAAATGTTCAAAAAAGATTGAAAAAATTCTAACCCTTAAAAATATTAAAAAATTAGAAAATTACGAGAAAAATTTGAAATGGATATCTGAGAAGCTGTGAGTTTTTTAATGTAGTATTTCGTCTTTGGTTAAATAAGGAATTTTGAAATATTTTTATGTGATTGAGTGTGTTAGTTTATAAAATTTGCTTCTATATAATAATTCTAAATATGCCGAGAATAAAGGAAAAGAGCAAACTTTCGAAATTGACAGATTGTGTATTCTAAAATAAAGTGTTAGCTTTTGGAAAGCCTTGTGACAGAAACAATAACTGAAATTTCATCTCCAAATTATTTTCCATATATAAATTGCTACTGTGCTTTGGTATTTTAATAATAAAGGTTAAAAATCAGCATTTTTTTTTTTTTTTGAGACAGAGTCTCACTCTTTTGCCCAGGATAGAGTGAGTGCCCTGGTGTCAGCCTAGCTCACAGCAACCTCAAACTCCTGGGCTCAAGCAATCCTTCTGCCTCAGCCTCCCGAGTAGCTGGGACTACAGGCATGTGCCACCATGTCCAGCTAATTTGTTCTATATATTTTTATAATTTGTTCTATGTATTTTTAGTTGTCCGATTAATTTCTTTCTATTTTTAGTAGAGACGGGGTCTCGCTCTTGCTCAGGCTGGTTTCGAACTCCTGAGCTCAAACAATCCGCCCGCCTCGGCCCGGCCTAAAAATCAGCATTTTAAGTAGCTATGATGGCTTCCAGCAGATTTGATCAGAAAACAACATTGTTAAAATTTTAATCTCCACCATAATTAGCTTTCTCAACCGGTTGTAAAGAACTCCTTTGAAAGATTTAGTTCTATTTGAGTCAAAACTAAAATGGAAATTAATTAAACTATTTTCAGTTTGAAAATAAGGCTTGAAAATTATAAGCATATAAAGTGATAAAATAGTTCATGGATTTTCATACATAAAAAAGATTGAAAGATGCCATGGAGAAAAATAATTAACATCAAGAAGTGGGACTATACAATTCATTTTCTTGTACCGATAACGAAACTTAGTTTCTTTTGGGGGTTTGTTTTTTAAATTAGAGATCCTGAGACCCTGACAGAAGAAGATAGGCGATGGGCCTGGTGTTGTCTATTATTTTTCAGAACTCAACTGCCTTGTGCAGGGAAAGCAGCCCTTTCCTTGCTCTTTTTATCTTTACAATTTCTGGCACCCTCCCCTAAATGACCCCTGGAATCGCTGCCCATAGTAGCCCTTGGAAAGGCCTTTGTCCTTTGGTTCTTAGTGGGCGAAGGGGACCGCCAGAGGGAGGCTTCACTGGCACCTGCCCCAACATCCAGTCTTCACTAGCAATCCAGGCTGCACTTTTTATTCACGTGAGGGATATTTAACCAGTAGAACCATCCTTCAGCCGAATTGTTACAGAAGAAAAAAAAAAAAAAACGTTTGAGAACCTCTGAGTTAATCACCTAAATTGCTTTATAGTTTCTTTTCCAGAAGACAGGCCCAACTTTTGGGTTAACGGGAAAAAGTGTATCATTTCTATATTTGAACGTCCATGAACCCCTTAGTAGGTGTCACTGACATCACTTCTTTGGACCTTGATGACACTTCACGCCCTTCACCTTACACATCTCTTCAAATTCCTGAGTCACGCTCTGTTTATGTTGCCGTTCCAGGAGCAAACTGCGGCGCAGACCCAAACAAAACGAGGCCAGCGCGGGGGAGGCGGGGCACGGCAGGAGGCCGCCGGCCGAGCACTCGAGGTGCCAGGCGGGGGCAACCGACCGGGCAAAGGGACATTGGTGCACGGCCCAAAGAGAGCCCGTGAGACCCGGTCCTTTTAGCCCCGGATGCCAGCTACCCACCAGCTGGAAAAGGCTGCATTTTCGCCCTTTGTATTTGTTTTGGGACCCAACCAAGAAACGGCGAAGGAGAGGGGAAAAACATGTTTAGAACATTTTTGGGTTTTTTTTGCCTAAAAGCCATCTTTAATGTCACAGTCACAATAAAATAATAATTAGAAATTTTTCAATTTTTTTTTTTTTTAAGGAAATCGATTTGGAAAAAGTCTAGACAGAAAGAAAACATACTGAAATGGACGATGTTCCCGTGCACCCCCCGATGCCGCGGCGTCCCGGGGGCTGGGGGCGGGACGGGGCGGGGCTCTGTGACGTCACGGCACCAGCGCGCCTGGTGTTTTTGTGTTCCCAGCTCTCCGGGAAAGCCGCCGGGATTTCTTTACCTGGCCATCGCTTATCTCCAGGCAGAGGTCCCCGAGATCCCTTCTGAACGCTCGGCCTGGAAGTGTTGCGACAGGAGGTGACATTTCCGCAGCGATTCCGATAACGTATTGAATTTGGAGGAGGGAGGCAGGACGCGAGAGACGCAGCCATCAGCGAGGGAGGCCCCGTCCGGGGATCTTGGAAGCCCTGCGGTCCACCATGAAGTTCCAGTATAAGGAGGACCATCCCTTTGAATATCGGAAAAAGGAAGGAGAAAAGATCCGGAAAAAATACCCGGACAGGGTCCCTGTGAGTGCGAGGGGAGCGGGGAGGGGGAGGGGAAGGGGAAGGGGAAGGGGCATGGTGGGTGGGGGTGGGGGTCGTGAGGGCGGCCCTAGGGCGCCCGGGGGGCTCCGAAGTAGGGAGGGCCCTCTAATCCTTTACCCCTGAACGCCCTTCACGCCCAGAGCCCATCGACGTTCAGACCTGCGGGCCTATTAAAACCCGCATCCCCAGGGCCGGTCCCCATTTGTGGAGTTGACCGCATTTTTAGGGCCGAGCCTGCGTGTTCGGTGACTCAGCAGTATTCAGAGCCTGCGTAGGTCGAATCGGGCCGTCTGTGCGGGAGTGATTAGGACGGGGCCGTGGGTTCGCTGCCTGTGACAACGCAGGACGATTGTCATGGCAGCGACTGAAGCGGTGGGGTTTGCTCCCACCGATTTCTGCCTCGGATCGTTCCCCTTGAATGAAGTTGACTTTGCTCTTCCTGTCATTGGCCTTGGGAGGAAAATGTTCGGAAGCCAGTAGATTCTTTATTGTCGTCTCTCAGCACTGGGGAAGGGGAGGGGTGCACCACAAGACCGGCCTGGCCCAGAAAGCAAGGTCACGTTCTCTGCGCAGCGGCGCGCCCGCCTCGGCGTTCTGGTCTCCGGGGCGAGTGGGGGCGGCCAGCCCTTCCCCGGTGTTGATCCTGATACGACGGTACCTGCACAGTAAGGCAGAGCTGAGCCTTTTTCTTTTCGGTCTGCACTCCAGCTTAAGTAGTGAAAACTAGTGCAGGCAGTGAGGAGGAACGGAGAAGAAATATTAAGGCATCTTTCAGCATCCGGGCGTTTTCTCCCATTACCCCTCCCCCGCCCAGTCGCCTGGGTGTCTCTCTAATGTAGGCTGCGCAGCAGAGTTGGAAGGCAGAAGACTTATAAGCGTGGTAAAAGGACAGCAGCTGTTGGATTTTGGAGATAGGGTAGCAGAGATTTTAGGTAGTGCTCTTTTATCTTCAGGCTGGATAGGATAAGTATTACATGTAACTTAAAGGTAAAAGAATTGCAGTTACCTGATGTCTTTTCTTGACCTGCAGGCACTCTTTGGGATTCTTCTTCAATCCTTACCTAACTTGCATGGTTTTATAGCTACCAGAAGCAACCTGATCCTTAGCCCAGCAATAGAAAGCCCTTGCTCTTTTTCTGTAAGGAAGAGAAGACATGAGGGCTTTTCCATTTCCCAGGAATTACAAAGGAAAGGGTTTTCAGCTGAAAGCGGGGCCCTAACCCCTACCCAATAAAGGATCCTTCACAAATTACTTTCCTGGGTTTGTGGCCCCTGGATGCCTGCCTTTAAAGTTTCCCCCAGTCCTAGTTATACCAATCCCACTCTCAAGTAATATTTTAAAATGACAGCTAACTTTCGCTGATAGTTTACCATGTCCCTGGCAGTATTGTACTCTTTCCATATTCATTCACTTAATCATCAAACGATTATAATCCCCATTCTACAGATGGATAATCGGAAGCACAGAGAAGGGAAGTAACTTCCTAAAGGTTTCACATTGCTAGTCTGTGGCAGAGCCAGGATTCCAACCCCGTCTCTTAGGATTCCAACCCTGTCTCTTGGGCTCCAGAGCTCTGCGAGCCCATACCTTCCACGGCATACCCTTTCTCAACTTCTAATGCAGTTCTGTTAACCAGAATTAATTAAGTATGCACTCTGTGCCTCACACTGTTAAGCCCTGGAAATAGATAAATTATTGCTGTCTTCAGCACACCACAGGGCAATGTGGTGCCAGAAAGGCAACCCAGGAAACAAAATTACTGCCATTTATTCAGAACTTGCTGAGTACAAGGCTGTGTTCCAGTACATTTACGTAAGTTATAGATCTGTTCATAAATCTAATTAAAATTTCCAAATTTTTCTCCAGACTGAACTTTCGCAGAAATTCACTGTGTCTTTGGGAGAACCCTTAATCTTGCTGTGCCAAAGTGTCCTGTTTTCGGTCAACTTCAGAGAGGGTGCAAGAATAAATGATTTCTAAAGCAAAACCCCTTCCAGCTTGACCATTGGTGTTATCAATCACATGCTGGACTGCTTACATCACCTGAGCTTAGCCCCGCCAATATCTCTGTATAGCTACTGTCTACAAGAATAGGTGGGCTTATGCCTTGGGAGAGAGCGGGTTCATGGGATGTTGAAATTATCTTAATAGATACGGCATATTGAAAACCTGCAACATAGCAAGGAAGTGTTAGGAACAGATGGTCTGTATTTAAAAATTTGTTAACAGCCCTATTGAATGTTAGCCACATTTTACAGATGAGAAAAACTGAGACCCAAAGAGGTAAAGCTTCTAGCCCAGGGTCCATTGTAAGTGAGGAGTAGAGTTGGGATTCCCAGAAACCCAAAATGTTTTCTGGTAAATGAAGGCTTTAGGGATTACTCTCCCACTCCTGTTCCTCTCTGAATGCATCTCTGTGCTCAAGTTACTTCAGTCTGCTTTATCGCTCTTTCTGTACCTTCCTTTGTGGGTTTCATCTATTCTTACTGATAGGAGCTGCCAGGTCTCAACAGTTACAATGCTAGGTGCCCTCTGTTTCCCTTTGATTTTATCAACTATGCCGTCTTCTGTCCTTCCTCACTCTTGTGCCTTCACTGTCTCTCCCTGGAGCTTTTCCTACTTTTTCTCTTTCATTTTTGACTCAAATGTCCCTATCCCAGTTTTTATTTTTAAGTTTAAATTGTGATCATTATCCTCTGGTCTTCCTGGCGCAGGATTCTTTCTGTTAACACAAAACACGTTTTTCATTAATTTTAATCTGTTCCTTTTAAGGTAAAAAGCTTTAAACCCCTCTCTTCAAATTAATCTTCATGTT
Source organism: Indri indri (assembly GCA_004363605.1). Classification (NCBI taxonomy): domain Eukaryota; kingdom Metazoa; phylum Chordata; class Mammalia; order Primates; family Indriidae; genus Indri; species Indri indri. The sequence goes on along the minus strand of RJWJ010001242.1, from coordinate 93,166 downwards.
TAAACAGTTTATAATTTATGAAGCATTTTCACATAAAATTTTATGTATTGCTCAAGTTCACGTCATATTAATACCATAACTTTGTAAATGACATGTTGAAATGTTACCTTCCTTTAACTCCTTAAGTTCACACAGCCATTAAAAATATTTGTTTCTGCTTCTTCACTTTAACTTTTCTATATGTCCTATACTTTGTATCTAGAATGATTCTGTATTCTATACTAAAAACTCGAAGCTCATGGTTTTATAATAGATGTTTTCTATTTTGTAAGTTAAAGTGCATAGAAAATCTGTTTATGTATATCACTCTTCATTTTTTTCTCTTTTTATTACAGAAATACATAGTCTTTATAAAACTTGGAAGTACTGTTGAAATGTGTAATATGGACAATGAAAATTCCTTAAAATTCTAACATCAGTATCGGCAAATGGGTTATTATACTGACATCATATTCTGTAATGACATTCTGTAGCATGTCATTACAAGAACTGTTTTAACACTTTTTTTTATTTAATAGTGTAGAGACATTTTTTGCAGTCGTTATTGGAAATTTTGACAAAGTATAAAATTTACACATTATTTGCACTTTTAATAAATGGCATTTATAAGAAAATATAAAACTGATAGGTGATCAGGACCATCTGAAGAGACCCAGTCTTCTTGGTGGTCTAATTAAATACCAGAAAATGTATGTCCTATAGTATATCGTGTAGGTGACTTGTAATTACTTAAAATCAAGGTTCTTTTTGCTTTTCATCATGTGCACTCTCTAGTCTCTTCTTACTGCAGTAATGAAACTATAATGTCCCTCACAGAAGCCCATTTCCCCATTTGTTTTGTCAAGGGTAGGGGGCATAAGAAATGGAAAAGTTGTATTGGGTCTAGACAAACTCACTTCCAATAGGGTGTCTGTAGGATGTGGAAGGAAAAAGACTAGGCTGGATTCTGTAGTTTTCACATCCTCACTCACCCCGTCTCCTTCCAGGTGATCGTGGAGAAGGCCCCGAAAGCCAGGGTGCCTGATCTGGACAAGAGGAAGTACCTAGTGCCCTCTGACCTCACCGGTAATGCTCTTTCCCTCCCCGACCTCCCCTACTGTGACAAAGCATTCTCCGTCCTTATTATTTGCATGGGCTGTGAGATTGAGAGGAAGTACAGAGGCGAACAAGTGAGTGGGCATCTCCAGAGACTTAGCTCATTCAAAAATGACATCACCGATTCCCTTAAGCATTTCCCGTCACCATGTCTTGTGTGATTTAGGACAAACAGAGCACAAAACATGGAAAGGAAAGATCAGATGCTCATTATTTAACTTTTAAATTTCAGCTTTTGTTATTGTGATAAAAATTTGTTACGAAAGGAAAACCGGCCTAGTTTCTTTGGAGGATTACATTTTAGAATTTGTTAACTAACTATTTTGTCTCCTCAAGCTCTGGTTGTTTTTGGGTTTTTTGTTTTGTTTTTGCATTAGGTTTCATAGGTTCTGTTTGGAATTATGAAGAATATATTCAGTCTTCACCTTGATCCTTAATGGAATACCCACTGCATCTAGGAGACACTGCAAAGATTTTATAGATATATTTGGTCCAGAGTTAATAGATTTGAATATCGGCCTTCCAGAAAATTTTCAGTGTTTTCAGGAAAAGGCAAAGCACTGATCTCCACTCATTACCCCAATACGGAGTTGAGTGACCACACCAAGATTACCAGAGTCCAGCAGACCTTTTTCCATCATTAGTTTTTCTAAGGGTGGGAGTGGGGCTGAAAGGGTATTTCAAAGTCAGGTTTAGACAGTGATGGGAATGTTTTGGTCTGGATTTACATAGCATTCGCTTAAAGTAGTCCTCAGGCTATGAGTGGATATAGTAACGTTAGGTCTGAGGTATAAACTCTACTATGGCATGTCAGGGAGTACATGGGCCTCGTTGAGTTTCACTGTTTATTTTGGAAGCTCTAGGACAGTATTTGGCTCTACTCAGATGGGATATAAAGCTGGTGTTTTACTCTCAAGGGAACAGATGCGATAGGATTTTTTTCTGGGACTTACCCTTCTAACCCCTTGTTTTCTTCCTTCTTGACTTTCTTTTCCTTCTTCCTTCATCCAGTTGGCCAGTTCTACTTCTTAATCCGGAAGAGGATCCACCTGAGACCTGAGGACGCCTTATTCTTCTTTGTCAACAACACTATCCCCCCCACTAGTGCTACCATGGGCCAGCTGTATGAGGTAATGGTCCCGGCCGCACAATGCTGGATGCCGTCCAGTGCAGCCTGGCATCCTCTCGCTTTTGTTCCGTGTTTGTTGATCACATACCTGAGAAGTGGGGCAGAAGGTGTTACTTGTCAGGATCCTCTTACACATGGTAGATTAGATACCGCTTGTTCTTTAGGGATTGAGGACTCTGCTAGATCTAATCCTTTTGAAATCTCTTCTCAGTCTTGCCTGGCTATAGTGTTTTAATGCTGGATGGTTTTTGTTGAAACGGCAGGAAATGGTTCCTAAAAGCAAAAATGCCAAAGCATTTACCCATTTGCAGTTGCTGTTATTCTTGTTGGTGACATATAGTTGGTAGCGAACTATGCATTCATATCCCAGTTCATTAGTTTATTCCCATCTAACAACAAATGGAGAAAGCAAATAATAGTGATGCCAGCCCCTTTTTAACTCTGAGGCTAACCTCCTCAAACTGGAAGGTTTCTCTTCACAGTTAGCACCCTCTATAAACTCTAAAGTTGTGGCTTCAGACAACCACTTAGATCTAAACAGGGGCAGCTTTGCTTCTGAGAACAAAGACTGTGAGGGAGACTCCCTGTTATCTGGCGACAGTAAATCAGATAAAATGAACTTTAATATTAGGGCAGAGTTTTTAAATGGATTCATTTGTCTTAACAGATAAACCCAGGGAGAATAATTTATGTGATTTAGTTTAATTGGTAAAGTGTCAGAATCTAATATGAGAAAACTATGCTAAAGGACTTTATCACACTGTAAATACAGCCTAAGATCATAACTGTATTATTTCGTAAACTATTTCACATAAGATACTGCCTTCTCCTGTGTCCCAGTAGTGAATTACATCAACTTCTAGTGAACTCTGATCTTTTATTCCATAGCGTATATTCCCTATTAGTATATATTCCAGTGTACATGTCTTGTGGGATCTATGTTCCCCTTGCTAGCATGAGCTTTTTAAGGGCACAGATTGTGCTTTAGTCATCTTTGTATCCCTAAGACCTGTGGGTACTGTGTTCTCCATGAAGGTTTTTTGATTGCGAATCAGAGTTCAGAGTTTAATTCCAACCATTTCTGTTTATTCTTTGTTCCTCTTTTTAATGGGGGTGGACGATACCTTTCGGACCTACTCTACAAGGTTGTGTGCAGCCCAGAATCCTAGAGATGATGAATGTGAATGTTTTCTAAACTGTTGTCTTATCTCTTCTCCTAGGACAACCACGAGGAAGACTATTTTCTGTATGTGGCTTACAGTGATGAGAGTGTCTATGGGAAGTGAGTGGTGGAAGCCCAGCAGATGGGAGCACCTGGACTTGGGGGTAGGGGAGGGGTGTGTGTGGGACTTGGGGAAAGAGAGGGAGGCTCCCACCATGGAGGAGACAGAAGGTGAAGACATCAAGAAACATTACACCGCACACACCGTCATCACATTTTTCCATGCTCAATTGATATTTTTTGCTGCTTCCTCGGCCCAGGGAGAAAGCACGTCAGGACAGAGCTGTTGGATTGGCTTCCATAGAGGAATGGAGATGAGATAATTTCACAGCATTCTTGAGAACGAATTTTTGTGCAATTTCATAGAAAGGTCAGGAGGCGGGTGGGCTGGGGCCAGTGATGATTACAGTCCAGTAGCAACTCCCTGCTCTTTGGGCAGAGATTTGATTTTTGACATTTGCAAAAAGACTTTTGCAAAAAGTAGGGAAAGGGGACAGGAATGTTTTAAACTTGTGGTAGTTAGTGGACCACACCTGGGGACCAAAAGAGACATGCTGTAATTGAAGCATTGCGGCCCCTGATCTCACACCTCCTCCTTCCCATCCCAGTCATAATCTCACAGATGTCACAGTGCCACCCAAGGATGGCAGTCGACATCGACCCAGAAGTTTAGATGGCACTCTCTCCCCTTTTAAGGTGGTTATGATTACGAAGATAGTTTCGATAGCGTTAAACTGGAATCGATGGAGTGTTGAGCATCTCAGTCTAACTTGCTCTCTCTCTGGTGCCCCTTATCCCACAGCTACTTTGGAATTTAATGAGCCTCAGGCATTTCCAGTTGCAGATTAAAACCACTCCTCCAGCATCTCCTTAGCATTTTCCACGTATAGGGACAGAGATGTCTTACGCAGGGAAGGGGCGGGTATGAGGTAAGGCAGAGTACACCTCCCACTCATCCGGAATTCTTGCTCCCGCGCTGCTGCCCCTGCGGTCTCACACGCACAGGAACGCTACGTGATGGCCGGCTGCCTCCCTCCTTTGGTTCGCATCCGCCGCAGCTGCTAGTTAGAAAAGTTTGGAGGGATGACTTTTAGTAATTCATGGGGACTTTATTGATTTATTTTCACTTTACGGGTTATGTGGGGTGGGGGTGGGGAGCAGGAATTACACTCAGATGTGACATTTCAATTCATCTCTGATAATGAAAAGGGTCCTTCCTGTTGGGGGAAGCCTGTGTGTCAGTTTTGTCAGCTGCAGGTTCTTGTATAATGAAGTTAAAATGCCATCAGGCAAGGAAATAAAATAATTGCTTATCTTAAAAATCCATCCTGAGTTCAGAAATGTTGCCTTTATTTAGTATGCATTAGAATAGAGGACATGTGGATTCTTTGAATGAAGAACTTCAAGTGGAGGAGGCTATTAGCAATGAATGGTGAGAGCTGCGCATGTTTACTCAGCTCTTTGCCGATCCGGGGTTGCTGTCCAAGGGTGAATGGTGAGGCAATGTGCCTGGTGCTTGGTGGTATGTGCGTGATTTTCTCCTCCATGGATAAGTGCATTGTCACCGCTTTTTGTGTTTCTTAAGGCTGAAGGTGGAAGATTACCTACTTCAGAGTATAGGGGTGGGGCGTGGGTGTGCTAATTACAAATTCAGATGTCTCAGTCATGTCTTAGATTTAGCTGACTCAGGATCTCAGCGTAGGTGTCTGATTTTTAACAAGCTCCTCATATGATTCCTGCTGCGCACTGAAGTTTGAGAGTCATTGCTCTGGGCATCAGGTTTTGCTGAAAGTCCCAAGCATACCTTATGCTTTCCACTACGGCTTGGTCGGTATGAAGCCACCCTCTCCCAAAGCAGCAAATAGCACCTAAGCCAGGCTCCTGGTCAGAACAAGTGTGGTGTCTTCTGACAGTATGAAAGTCTTTCATTTAGTTGTCGGGAGCCAGTATGTGGGAGGGCTGTGGGTGTGCAAGTTATAGGAGAGAATGAAAAACAGATTAGTAGCAACTCCTTTCATAATGAACCTTAAAACCCATCTCTAACACTCTTTGATGTGTTGCATCTTTTTTTTTTTTATTTCAGCATGTGGGGGTACGGATGTTTAGGTTACGTATGTTGCCCTTCCCTCCCCCCCCAAGTCCGAGCTTCAAGCGTGTCCATCCCATGGATGGTGCGCATCGCACTCTTTGTGTATGCATATACTCATCCCCCCCTCCCCCTCCCCCCTGCCTGACATCCAATAAATGTTATTCTTATATGTGCACTTAGGTGTTAAACAGTTAATACCAATTTGATGGTGAGTACATGTGGTGCTTGTTTTTCCATTCTTGGGATACTTCACTTAGTAGAATGTGTTCCAGCTCTTTCCAGGAGAATATAAGAGGTGCTATATCACCATTGTTTCTTAAAGCTGAATAGTACTCCATGGTATACATATACCACATTTTATTAATCCACTCATGTATTGATGGACACTTGGATTGTTTCCACATCTTTGCAATTGTGAATTGTGCTGCTGTAAACATTTGGGTGCAGGTGTCTTTTTTATAGAGTGACTTTTGTTCTTTTGGGTAGATGCCCAGTAATGGGATTGCTGATGTGTTGCATCTATATCTCCAAGTGGTCTCTACCTCTGTAGTTATATGAGAGCCACCGAAAAAGACGTAGGAAGTCATAATATATCCATGGCAGGATTCCACCACCCACTGAAAGTTAGGTTCTGAAAGTTAAGTCAGAGTTGACAAAAAAGGAAGAGGCCCAAGCCCAGCAAGCACCATATGCAGAAAATTATGGAAAATCTAAGAAGTTTTGATCAAAGCATTGAAAATTGATACCTGTAACTACACACAAAAATATCGGGTATTCCCTAATAAAGCCAAAAGGAAGCTAATATTTGGGTTGTTAGGTATGAACTATATTTTGAAACGAATACCCTTATCAACTACTTAGGAATGAGATTGGTGAATGTTTAAAACAGTCACCTAACAGGTGCTAGCCCTGTGTTCACACCTGTAGGGCAAGAGACTGCAGGTCATTGCCAAACCAGAGCTAGTTTGAATTTAGAGGCTCTGTCTCTCCCAGAAAGCCTTTGCTCATTTTAGGCTGACTTATCTGTGGATTTTCCTGGGGAACAAATTTTATCCTTGGATAGAACATTACATAGCGTTTTAGACCAGCTCTCTGGTTTTACAGATCCATAACGTTGAAATATTAATAACTTAGCCAGGTTCAGAGACAAAGCCAAGATGTATACTTGTATTTCAGTGCTCTGGTTTGGATTTGGTGCTTTTTCCTGAATGTCAGTGTCTCTCCCTGGTTCCTGTTAGTTAACTTTTAATGCTTCTTAGTGCCCTCAGGCCACTGTGAGGCTTGTCTAGAACTAAAAGTAGTTTAAGAAGTGTCCTTCCGTTCACCTGGGCTCCATCTCTCTTGTAAGATTGACTTACTCTGATGCTGCTTTCTGGAGATGAAGTTTAAATCATGTGTCAAATAATCTTTTTCCTTTCCTTGGAGGTCAGTATGTCATCAGCATCAGAGATGAGTGAGTATTCAGCTCCTCTGTATACTTTGATAGAAAGATCTCAAGTATGTGAAGTTAAGCATACATCTAGGTTTGCCGAGGGTAGTCTCGATTTGTGCCTATTGTACGGATTGATACATTAGTGGTTTCTTATTTCATAGTCACAAATTCCCCAATGAACAAAATACGTGGTCACTCTCTTTATACTTAGTATAAAAAGTAAAGCTGCTTCTTTCCACCAACAGACACGCAATGCCTGTGCCATTCAAATTTAGTGTGCCCTCGGATGGGTCTTAACCCTGTATGAGTGGAGACTAGAAAAAGAACTGCACTTGTGAATGGCTATTCTGCTTTATTTTATTTCCTCTCCAATGCTGAATTGTTTTCTTCCTTCAAATCATAGTGTATCTCTTAAAAAAAATTACAGACTGTGTTATACAGTCAGAAGTTAAGATTACAGAAGCACAACTGATGGTTAACTAATGTGCAGTGGCGACCAGGCAGGTGAGTTCACTGCCTTGCGCACAGCCAGGTGTCATATTGCATCTGAACAGTACTCCTCTGCAGTGGCCCTTCGGACACAAGATTGTCAGTTACAGTTGCCTTGGGAATGTTACACTAAGTGTACAGTTCCCCATTGTATTTGTCTCATTACCTTCAGCTATGACAGGTATGGCATAATGTTGAAGTTGTACGTGGGGGGAGCATGCACATACACATGCCTGTAGATACAGTGCCAAGTCAGCTGTAAAAATGAAAAGATTCGGTCATTTTGGAAAATAAACTAGTTGATAAATTCATTTTATCTAGTTTTTGCTCTCTATAAAATTTGTCATCGATTATTTCTATCTGTGGTTTCTGTTGGATATTTTTACTTTGACGGATTTTAGCAAGCTCTAACTATTGATTTAACTTGATTTATTTTTAGCTGCATGAAACTACCAAATGTTTTCAGACTGTGTCCGTTTTGTCCTTGAGTGGCTCTGAGTCCAGGTCGTCTCCTCTGTGCAGCCCTGAGTTAATGGAGTGTTTCCTTCCTGGTCCCTGACTGCTGCCCACCCTCCCCTCTGTTTACCGGGGCATTATTACAGTGCAAGTTCTGTACTTTGGTCAGCTCCAGCCTCTGGTGTGTTATCTTGTGGATGACACAGAGCTATAGAGCTTGTTTATCTCAGCTATTTTGATAAATGGCTCAAGAAAAAAGAAAAAACCACCACCAACAAAAAACAAACCACAAATATTAGCGTCTCTGCCCCAAAGGTATGAGACTGATAATGTCAGTTTACTTGTTGTGTTAATAGGGCCATGCCTCATTTTCTTTTCCTTTTTTTTTCTTACAGTTATAGGCACTTTGGTATTTTGTAAATACAGTGCACACAGCCAGGTTATTTTCAGAGTTTGAAATAACAGGAAGTGATCACCCTGAGAAGTAGTCAAATGACACATTTCAACATGCCATTATGCAGGTGTGAGTGTTTTCAGTACTGACCAACAAAAGACTTAAGTCATTCTCCTGGTGTGTCTTCAGCAATGTGAGGCCATCTACTTTGACAGTTCTGTTTCAACGAAGCAGTGTGTTTAAGATCCTTTTACTTTTCTTTACAGGTGCTTAGCTCCTAACTTGCATAAAGTGGTCCTTAATTCATGGGTGGGGAATTGAAACACATTTTCTATTTTTACACTTATTGTTAGAGGCTCAAAAGTTGCCTTACATCGTTTAGTAAAAGGATGGTGATTGCTTATATATTGATTTAAGCAATATGCATGTGCTATTCAAAGAATAAAAATAACAATAAGCCATATCTGATGTGCTAACATTGGCTAATTCCCAACCTCCAAGTCTTAGTCAGATGTCATCTCAAGGAGGCCTGCTCTGAGCATCTAATATTGCAACAACCCCTACCGACACCCGGCTCTTGCAGTCCTTACTGTGCTGTGTCTTTTTTTGCTTAGCAGTGATCACCTAACATACTTTTCTCATTGATTGTGTCTTCTCTCTCTAGATTGTAAGATCCATGAAGGCAGAAACTTTTTATTGATTTATGCAAATTGCTCAGAACAGTGTCTGGTATGTGGTTGGTGCTCAAGAACTGCTAAATAGTATTTTCTCATAGGACTAAAGCACTAGGTAATTCAGTTGAGAACTAAATTATTCATAAAAGCACATTTTGCAAAATAGCCATTCGAGGAGCTTTGGAAACCCCTTGGAGCTTTACTAGAAAGAAGATCTGGAGGCAGAAAACAGGGCTTAAATTCTAGCTCTGCCACTTGACTAGATCTGTGACATGGACCAATTTGTTATCTGCACAGATGAAATTCTGGGTTTCCTTCCTGTCAAGTGGACACAATAATTACATCATAGTTTATTGTGAATATTAAGTAAATCCTTTGCATACCGTCAAATAGCATTCTTACATATCAAGAATAAATTCCATTTGAAGCTAACAGGCAATAACTTGGGCCAGCTGGCAGGAATCTTCTTCCAGGTTGTTTTCAGCTTTTTATTCATTGGTAATAGAAAATGCAGGCTGTGTCTTGGCTCGAGGAAAATGAAGCAGAGTGTGTTGAACTGACATCTCAAAGGACGGCTCTCAGACTTGTGGGCACAGCAAAGAGGGCTCTTCTCCTTTCTGTCAGCTTCTCCCTTAGGACTGATTTTCTTCGTGGCAGTAGCTGCTATTTGTCCTCAGAGATGATACTGTGTGTCTCCTTTTACATGGCAGCAGGTAAAAACTAGACATGAGACAGGTAAAACCTAGAGCAGGTAAAAACTAGACATAGAATATTTTTCAGCCCTATCAGTCTGTAATTAACATCATAAATCGTTTTAAACTTATTTTGGTATTTTGGCTAAATAATTATAAAATGTCCAGACAAATATCATTCTGTACATACGTTAACAGATATAACCAACTCCCATCGTTACTTTTTATCCCGCCAGAGCAGAATGAACTGTGTCAGTCTTTGTCTTCCACAGGGGGCGCTTGCAGGTCAGGTGTCCTCTGCAACCCAGACGTGCGAGGCAGAAGCGTTTCCTCCCTCCTGAGTTCAGTCTAGTGCGGGGGAACAGCTAGTTCTGGAATGGCAAATTGTGTGTCGTTTTTTTCTTTGCCTTATTTTAGTCAACTTTATAAGCCTTAAATGGCAAAACCCTCAGGGACCCACACTTCTTAAATACTCATGAGTAAGCAAGAAGCGAAATTAAAGGAGAAAGGTAGGAAAGGACATTTATTGGCTAATTACATATAAATCACTGTGCTAGTTAAATAATCTTTGAAACTAAACTAGGGTGAATATGTTAATTCAATTTGATTGCACTTGGAGGGAGAAGGGTTAATTTTTCCAAGATTAAATAGCCACTAATGTTGAGCTATGTGGCTAAATTCAAACTCGGGTCTAATTGCAGATCTCATGTGTGGGCCCTCACCATGGTCAAAGCAAGTTAGAATCTTTTACTGATTCCATGTGGGGTTTTGATAGAAAATATTGAAGCTATAGAATGTTTGTTTCTCTTTGTGATGGTCCCTTGTTCTCTTGAGTTGCTTCTGCTTTCTGTTTACAAATACACTAGGTTATTGTACACAACAAGCTCTCTCCCTACGTTGCTCTCTATCTGGAACACCCTTCACTCAGCTCACCTGCCTAGCGAGCTCTCCAGGAGCACCTCCTGCGTGAGGATTAGGTACAACCACGAGTGACGGAAAAACTAAAACAAAAATGGCTTAAATAAAGTAGTAGTTTATTCCACTCTAATGTAAAAGCCCAGATTTAGTGTGAGGACTCTGCCTCCTGAGACCCAGGCTGCTCCTGCCCTCTGCTCCCCACCAACTGGGTGTGGCCCTTGTCCTTAAGGTCAAAAGCAACTTCTCTGCTCACTGTAGCCAGATGGAAGAAGAGATACAGAAGAGGACAGACAACTATCTCTTAAGGAAGGTTCCCTGAAGCTGCTAAGGACAGTTCAACTTATTTTTGCTGGGTAGAGCTTAGTAACACAGCCACATCTAGCTGCAAGAGGATTTGGAAAATCTAGTCTTTATTTTGGGTGACCATCTGTCTGGCTCAAAATTTTATTATTATGGAAGAAGAGCATAATGGATACTCTTTTTACGAACCAGTTCCTAATACCTCCTCCAACTCTACTTTGGAAAACTTGGCAACATAATTCTTTGTGCAGCCACTGTCTCCTGTATTACCATACTTTTGTTAAACCAGCCATACATTTTATGTTGCTACTTTTTGCATTGTTTATTTTGTTTTTAATATATATTGCCAAATTGTATTTTAGGTCCAGCAAAGATTGGGACCATATCTTATTTGTCCCTGTGTCCTTGGTACCCACCAAGTGCCTTAGAGCTAATGATTGTTAAATGAAGAATGAATAAGTATATGAATGCATATACTAAGAAATGAAATTTACTTATTAACTTTTAGAGCTTATCCACCTCTGCTCTTCAAGTTAATCTAGACTTTTCTTGTTTATTTAAACATTAAGCAGTAATTGCTTAACCAAGCAACCAGACAATCCTTTATCTCAGTGCAATGATTTTCAGTAAAGTTACGGGACACATACTATAAAATGAGTTTAAAATGTTTGTATCATTGAGGTGCAGTTCTAACTAAATGAATATATTCAATGTAGTGACTACATAGTAATAAGATGACATTAACATTCTGAAATTCCCAAGGTCAATTTGGTACTACACAAATAAGAGACTGAGAGTTGTTTTTATGAAGTATAAGGCTAATTATCATGCCTCCCCCGCTTTACCACATTGGCTAAAAAAGTCATAATAAACCTAAGATGGGTGAACATTAAGTGAAATTAGTATTTTAAAACTCTGTCTTGCACCTTTCTGCTTACTAAGGAATTTTAGAGGTTAAGTAATTTGCATAATTTTCCCAGTTTTAATTTCAACATTTTTGGAAAGTTTAGTGGTACATTTATACTTTGTGACTACATTTGTATACTTTTTGTTTTAAAATGACAACAGAGACCTGCACAAGTAACTAAATATGAAGATGGTAGAAATAATCTTAAGAGTTTGAAAGAATCTTAAAAGTCTGTATTATTTTGAGTTAGGTCTCGAGAGGTGTGGCAAAGATGGCTTGTTCCTCAGCATTTGTTATCCTTCTCTACTGTAGCAATAGATTTCTTAGCCAGGCACGTAGCCCACAAAATAAAGACTAGATTTTCCTTTTCTAATTGCAGCTTGGGATAAATATCCCAGTTAACTGCTATGACTTTCAGTTTTCTCATTCATAAATTAGAAATAATACTTCTCAGGATTCCATAACTTTGTACATAATTCCATTGTAGTGTGTTAATCCTAAAATACTCTAACTTTCCTTTAGAGGTGGCTCTCCTCCATCAGGTTCCTTGAGACCTAGATTATGTTTAATTTATCTTTGTGTCCCAGAGCCTGATACATTTTTGTCAAGTCTAAAACAACCGTGCAGTAATAAAGACTAAAGGAGACTGGACATTTTTCTTATCCTGCGTATTAAATACAAATCTCAAAATTCTCTAGCTAGGATAGAGGTGAGGCATCTTTGGAAACAAAATCAAGCCTTCAAATTCAGACTTCAGGGCACACATTGGTAAGTCACTTCCTAATGATCCCTGCTTGCTTCCTATGCGATACAGTGTCATCTAGTGACCCTGCGTCCTTTGCGCTCTATGCTGTAGCTTTGGTGGCTCTCTTAGTTCCTCACACTCACCAAGATTTTTATTTTATTTTATTTTATTTTATTTTTGAGACAGAGTCTTACTCTGTCGCCTGGGCTAGAGTGCGGTGGTGCCAGCCTAGCTTACAGCAACCTCAAACTCCTGGGCTCAAGCGATCCTCCTGCCTCAGCCTCCTGAGTAGGTGCGACTACAGGTGGGCACCACCATGCCTGGCTAATTTTTTTTCCCTCTCTCTGTATTTTTAGTTTTCCAGCTAATTTCTGTCTATTTTTAGTAGAGACGGGGTCTCACTCTTGCTCAGGCTGGTCTCGAACTCCTGAGCTCAAACGACCCGATCTTCCGCCTCGGCCTCCCAGAGTACCAGGATTACAGGCGTAAGCCACTATGCCCCACCGTCACCAAGTTTTTTTATAACCTCAAGGACTTCCAAAGATTTATCTAGAATATATGTCTCTCTATTTGTGTGGTTACTTATTAGGTCGTTCTTTAGATTTCAGATTTAGCTTCATTTCCCTGGAGAGTCCTCTGAAGCTTCCAACCTAAATTAGTTCCCTCAGTGCCAGATATAAGTTTCTTCCTCCGTGGACTATGTAACAGTTTAACACACATACACCCGGGCTTTTCTGTAATGTCTTTTTCCCCTGGGGCAATCCAGGGTATGAAGGGAGGTTCTATGTTGGATTTGTTTACTGTTTTCCCCTCATTGCCTAATACAATATTGGGCATATGTCATGAGTTCGCAAAATTTAAGTCAGGTGATGGAAAGCTGCAGTATTTGTCTTGAGTTTTAGGCAGTAGGATCATTTGTTAGGAGAATCTGTTTGAACATCATTCACTCAAGGCTGCTGCTTATGAAGAATTTTCAAAAACTGTTCTATTGTCAACACGGAAATATTTCCTTTTATTTTTAGCTTTGATGTATTTATATTCTCCCAGTTTGCAGTTGTATTAGTTTCCTAGGCCTGCTCTGGCACACTTCCACAAACTGGTAGCTTCAAACAACAAAAATTTATTTTCTCACAATTCAAGAGGCCAGAGTCCAAAATCAGATCGTTGGCAGGGCCGTGCTTCCTCTGAGGGTTCTAAGGAGGAATCCTTCCTTGTCTTCTAGCTTCTAGTGGTTGCTGACAATCCATGGCACTCCTTGGCTTCAGTTACATCACTCCAGTCTCTGCCCCTGTTGTCACATGTCTTTCTACATTCTTTGTGGGTTGTCACGTGGCCTTATAAGGACACCAGGCATTGGATTTAAGGCCTATCTTAGTCTAGTAAGACCTCATGTTAACAAAATCTGCAAAAATCCTATTTCCAGTAAAGATCACATTCTGAGGTACCAAATGGACATGAATTTTTTGGGGGGACACTATTCAACCCAGTACAACTACTAATATGAATTTAGTTGGATAATAGGCGATTGACAAAGAATCTCAAAATCAAAATGCAAGTTTTCAATCTTTTTGTTTTGTTTTTTTTTTTTTACAAAATAACGCTGTTTTTTGGTAGATGTTAATATGTTATCTCCAGCATTTCAGAAAAGCAGCTTAATGTTTAACAATATGTTTTGAGCATGGCTGCATGTTTTTATTAACTAATTACACGATAACTAAGGTATAAATATCTTAATATAGAAAAACTTACAAGTCATAATGGATAGTTTCAAATTTATAGTTTGTATAAAAAGAATATTACCTACACATTACATTTACTCTGTGTATTTCTTTATAAGATCTAAGTGTCTACCTTCTTATTACACTTTATAAGGTGTCCCTCAAATGTACAAACGTGAACAGTGAAAGTACTAACAATGCATGGTTCTATCTTCAGGTTTTACTCACCTCTCTTCTACTTGAAACATAAAATTAGAAATGCCATTATTTATTTGGCAAGAGAAACATATTAGGAAACTTCTAATAGGAGGGAAAAGAAAAAAAAATACATAATATTTCCAAGAGTGCAGGCAGAAGCCTGTATTGATTTGTAGTTCCTTCTAGAACATTGAAGAATACTACACTTGGCTTTATGTAGTGAGTCACATCTGTAAACATTTCCACGAGGCTATGATCGACACAGCTACAGGGGATGGCATCCTGGCCAGGGCCGGTTCCCACCTTGCCCTGAGCTGCCAGAACAGACTCCAGATACCCGAGACCCTGAACTGGAATTGGCAGGTTGGAAAAGGAGTGATTGAATGAATACAAATTATTGTCAAATATTCAGTAATACAAGAGTAAGTTCCTGCAGCAAGCATATTGCTGGTCACAAAAACATCACTAAACTTCTAAATAAAGACCTGAAACATTTTTAATATTAAAATTGAAATAAATGTGAGTGGTACATACATTTAGGAAAGATGAATAAAAAGATAACTACCCAATTTTTGGTGAATCAGTGAATACTGGCATGGCGGTGGTGAATTAAATCAAGGAATAAACGTTTGTAAAGCGAAAATTGTCTGGAGTATCTCTTCCCACCAAACAGTTCAACAACAAACAATCGCAAACATAAAGGGGGCGCTTTCCTACTGCATTGTTTATTGTGGTGCATTTATATGATTATCATCTAATTTACAAATTTTTAATAATTACGCAATGGTCAAATTGGTTTCGTTGTATGTCACTTTGCTTACAGTTTCCAAGAACCTATCAAGGACACTAAGCGAGGACTTACTGTACAGAAAACAGCATTTTAAACAAGGTTTTATGTATACAGACGGAATCTTGAGGGCCACCAGGTAAAGTTATGCTTGTCAAGAAATGACAGAAATTCACAAGCAGTATAAAAGTAAATCTGCAATATCATATATTTAGGCCGAAAAAAGTGAAGACCAGGGGACCGTCATTTGGGGTATTTTTTGTAGAAAAGATTTATTGGGACCTGGCTAAGGAAAACTTTAGAAATGATCCTTTGGGTTTTTTTAAATCATTTTTTGAAGTTGGGTAATAATGGCTTTTACACTCTGCATGTGACTGCTGTAATGTAGGGAGTTTTGTTTGTTTATTTGTTTTTAGAAATGCGGTATTGCCCAGGCTGGATTCAAACTCCTGGGTTCAAGTGGTCCTCCTGCGTCAGACTGCTGAGTGGCGGGGACTGCAGGTGTGCGCCACCACGCCCGGCTTGTTTGTTCATTCTGGGACAAAATAACCTGGGTCTTCATAGCCACATTCAGTTAAAATCAGCGTCCATCCGACACAACAAGGTTAAGCTACGTGGTGGTTTCCAATCCCGGCTGCACATCACCATCCCTCGTGAGCTCTAAAAACCTCTGACACCAGGTCCCCCTGGAGGGGGACACCAGGAGGGTCTGGACATCTTTACTTTTTACAAACTCAAGTGATTTGTGTAGCCAAAGTTATAAAAAACTTCGACTGTGTGCTCTTTGTTTAACAATTCAATGGGAACAGTTCTAGAAATAGTGGCTTGTGGTGGTTAATTTTATGTGTCAACTTGACTGAGCTAAGGGGATGCCCAGATAGTTGGGAAAACATTTTTTCTGAGTAGGTCTGTGAGGGTGTTTCCAGAGGAGATTAGCATTTGGATTAGACTGAGTAAAGAAGATCCACCCTCACTGATGTAGGCAGCATCATCCAATCCACTGAGGGTCCCCGCAGAACAAAAAGACGGCCAATTCCTTCTTTCTCTTCTTGAGCTGAGACATCCAACTTCTCTTGCCCTCAGACGACGATGGCAGAGCTCCTGGTCTCAGGCCTTTGGACTTGGATTGAATTACACCACTGGCTTTCTGGTCCTCCTGCATGCATGCTCACGTGCTCTCTCTCTCTCTCTCTCCCCGCACCCCCCCCCCATATAATTTATATATATAGTCATGTGCCACATATAGACATTTTGGTCAGCAAGAGACCGCATATATGACAATTGTCCCGTAAGACTATAATACCATATTTTAAAATTTATTCTTTATTTTTATTTATTTATTATCTTTCAGGCCTTGTCTCAAAGATTATAATACCATATTTTTAAATTAATTTTTTTAAGTTTTACTATTTTTGAGACAAGGTCTCGCTCTGTTGCCTGGGCTAGAGTGCAGTGGTGTCATCATAGTTCCCTGAAAGAGCTACAGACGTGTCACCATGCCCGACAAATTTCTTCATTTTTTTGTAGAGACAAGATCTCGCTTTTGCTCAGGCTGGTCTTGAACTCCTGACATCAAGAGATCATCCTGCCTTGGCCTCCTAAAATACTAGGATTACAGGTGTTAGCCACCACTCCCAGCCTTAAACCGTATTTTTATGGTACCTTTTCTATGTTTAGATATGTTTGGATACACAAATGCTTATCATTATGTCCCAGTTGCCTGTGGTGTTCAGTACGGTAACATGCTGTACAGGTTCATAGTCTAGGAGCGACATTTTAGCCTAAGTGTGTAGTAACTGTACTATCTAGGTTTGTTTAAGTACACTCTGTGATGTTTGCACAACCATTAAATTGCCTAATGACACATTTTTCAGAACGTATCCCTGTAGTTAAATGACGCATGACTATATAAAATTGGTTCTATTTCTCTGGAGAATCTTGATTAATACAGAGCTCCTCTCCTGAACTTGCGTTATTTTACTTCTAAGTAACAGATGTAGAATAATTCTTGCCAGATCCATAGGTCTTCAATTTTGCCGTGTTGCAGAATCTGAGACAATCCTAGTCGGTGAATTAGATTTCTGCTACAGACAAGTGGAGACTATAGCATGAGGTTTCTTTGTAGATCTTTAAGAGAATAAACCACTTTCCTTTTATCACCTGTCTTTTATTTTGATCTGAATGAAAGACATGTCGGAGCTGACATAGAAGACAGCCCCCAGCCCCAAGTCTTCCCTCCCACTTCGCAGTGCCTCGGGGCTGGAGTTCCAAAACGAGCATCTACTTATGGCCACTAGATGGCAGGCCAGATCCATTTAAAATAATAACTCACTGCAGCCTTAATTATCAGCGGCTGCAAACTGTCATTTTTCCTTTTCAACCAATCTGATTAGTAAGAGTGTGTCACCTTTCTGTAAACAAAGACCACGGAATCTTAACAGTAGACAAAAATTGAGAAGTCGTCTCTTTCATTTATTGTCAACCTTTTAAAAATCTTCTCCCAAGGGAGGAGGATGCATTACACATTTTGGTTATCTGTACTCTCTAGTGTTTTCAGTGTTCAGATGAAATACTAACACTCCTGTCTCAGACACCTGGGCATACTTCTGTTCAAAAAGCTAACAATGATGCAGATTTCGAAATACAATTACTGAAGGAAATAAAGGCCTTAAAATATAATATAATACAGATTTGTCCCCTTACTTGTTTTGAATAGAAAAAGGGGGGAAGACCGAATAAAGGTTGCTGAATGTTTGAATCTCAGTTTCTTTTTTACACCTTTTAGAGTGCTTGCATCTATGAAAGATGAATTGGCACAAACAACTCACTTGAAGTTTTGTTAATGGATTGTCACTGCAATCCAAGAAGCAGGTATCAATTATATTAATACAGCTTGTTTCTCAATTTATAGATAGGAAAACATTTTTAAAGGGAGGGTTTCTTCTAAAGAGGTACTCTTACTTAACAAGCATTTTGTGTGTGTCTACAAACCTAGTGTCTGACACTTAGTAGGCGCACAATAAACACTTAAGCAATAAAATTTTTCAGTGAATGAAAAATGGACATGGTCTCTGGCCTGATGGAAACTATAGCCTTTCTATTAATGAGTTAACACTCTTAGAATTTATCCTAAGCATATAATGCAAATTTAATCTCAATGAGAAAAAAAATTTGATAGATATGAATATTAAGTAAGAAATAACCAGAGTCAGATAAGAAAAAATAAAGGAACATTCACAGATAATTTGTATGTGTGAAACACATATCACAGAACCAGAAACATCCTGTCCAAAATAATCTAGTATACGTTTGTTCAAAAAACAAAGTGATACGTTGAAATTTAGTTGGTGAGATGGGAAAAAGCCAACCCATTTGTATCTAAATTAGTGAGATTTTCCATCCACAGCATATGATTATATTGACTCACTTATATTTGTATAAATCTGATCTAACAAAAATGTGATCTAAATGGGTGAGTTGAAGATCATGTTTATGATCTCTAGGCTCTAGATTTTTTTCCAGTTTATTCACTTACTCAGGTCTTCAAAACTTTGGAATTAAGTCTTGGGTACTCGCCTAATTGTTATTAAGATGTTCAAGAAGCTCAAGATTTCTGGAAGGCCCGACTAGGGGGGATACCTTTCACCAAAGATTTTTCCTTGTTTTTGTTGTATTTAGTCACTTAACTGTTTTAGCTTAATTTAACAAAAGATATGAAGAGATATTTATTTAATATCATGAGACTAGGTTTCTACTGGGCCAATAGTTAAGGGTGAGGAAGGGAATCAAAGACAGATAACATGAAGAAGAATGAAACAGGACCCCTATCTCTTGCCATAAATAAAAATAAATTCAAAAAACTTAAATGTAAGTCATGGAACCATAAAATTTCTAGAAGACAACATAGGAAAAACTCTTCCAGATATTGGCCTATACAAAGAATTTATAGAACGAAGATATCAAAGGCAAATACAGCAATAACAAAAATAAATAAATGGGATTTTTTAAATTAAAAAGCTTCTGCACAGCAAAGGCAATAATCAATAGACTAAATAGACAACCTACAGAATGGGAGAAAATATTTACAAACTATGCATCTGATAAAGGGCTAATATCCAGAATCTACAAAGAACTCAAACAAATCTGCAGGAAAAAACAAAACCCAATTAAAAAGTGGGCAAAAGACATGAACAAAAGTTTGTCAAAATAGGGTAGACAAATAGCCAGCAATCATTTGAAAAAATGCTCAACATCTCTAATCATCAGGGAAATCCAAATTAAAAATTACAATGAGTACCACCTTACCCCTGTCAGAATGGCCATTATTAAAAAGTCAAAAAACAGTATATGCTAGCACGGATTCAGAGAGAAAGGAAGCTTATACACTGTTGGTGGGATTGACAATTAGGGCAATCTCTATGGATAACAGTATGGAGAGTCCTCAAATAAATGTAGACTTGCGGGGAGTTTAGCTATGCTCCCTGCAAAAAATCAGGTCTTTTAGGCAGGGGTCATCACAAAGGATAAGAAAATAATAGAAAATGCAGAATAACAGAAATAAAAGAATACACAGAGATGAAGATATAGTTTTATAGATTTATAGAGATAAAAGGCAAAAAGCGGGGGTACTTGGGGTCCCGATGATATCCCCGTTAATCATAGGGCTAAGAATAAAGTTTCACGTGGGCATTTATAGGTACAGAGATCGGTTGCCAGGGGTAACAGATTTACATAATAACAGGTAGTTTGTTTTAGGTTAAAAGTCTTTCAAAAGCCTTCTATAGATCCCCTAACTGTGGTTACAAAGTCTTTCAAGGACAAGCTTCTGAGTTCTAAGATAAAGCTATTACTTAACAGAAGGGTTAAACAGAGATACAGTGGCTCCCTATTTCTTTATCTAGTTATTGCAGATAAAGACAGGTCATCAGAAGTCAAGCAGAACTGTCCCTCGGGCTAATTATTTTTAGCTGCAGGTATCTGTCTCTGGGCAGGCACTCTTTGATCAGCTCTCATCCTGTGATTCCATGTAGACCTTGCTTTGTCCTTCAAAGCAGGTGAGAACCCCGGGATTGAGACCACAGCAGTCACCTTGGAAAGCAGCTGCTACTGACCTTTTGAGATGCCCTCCTGAGGTGGAGCAGCTTTTGATATGCAACCTAACATGTTCACATATTCTTTCAGGGCAAAGCCCTGCAAAACTCCTGGGACCATTTCTGTCTCTAATATAGTTATATTAATTTATGGAGAGACATAGACTTAACCATTCAATCCAGCAATACCACTACTGGGTATCTACCCAAAGGAAAATGAATCATTTTGTCAAAAAGACACCTATACATGAATGTTTATTGCAGTACAATTCACAATTGCAAAGATGTGGAATCAACCTAAGTGCCCATTAATTCATGAGTGGATAAAGAAAATACATATATGTATAAACCATGGAGTAGTACTCAGCCATAAAAAGGAATGAAATAACATATTTTGCAGCGTCTTGCGTGGAATTGGAGACCATTATCCTAAGTGAAGTATCTCAGGAATGGAAAACCAAACACCATATGTTCTCATTAATAAGTGGGAGCCATTAATAATAGATGGGTACACAGGTCACAAAGTAATATAAAGGACAAGAGAAACCAAGAAGGGAAGGTGGAGGCGGGCTGTGGGGTAAAAACTTATTTATCGGGTGCAATGAACACAATTCTGGTGATGGGCACACTAAAAGCTCCGACTTAAGCATTCCACAAGTTATAAATGTAACAAGGAATTTGCACCCCTTAATATTTTGAAATAAATATTATATAGCAGATAAACTTATATAATTAATCTCTAGGAGTATGGGTTTTAAGAAGCCCAGGTACCATGAAGATGGCAGGAGAATTGCTTTTCTCTCCATGCAAAAAGATCTAAAGGTATGACCTGTTCACCAGGGCTGATTAGTAGCTAGTAATTAGTAGCTAGTCTTGACTCAGATTCCTCAAACGTTAGTGTGTTACAGTTGCTTTATTCTTTTCTCTCTCGCGTGCGCTCTCTCTCTCTCTCTCTGTGTAAGTGTGTATGAATACACAAATACATACATACATACAGTCAAATAAAAATTGCACTGCACAGAATTAAACAGGCAAGGAAGATTTTATTCAAGATTATTGCAATAGAGGATAGAGATTAAATCCAATTTTCCTGAAACAAAAGATGAGAGAGTTTTTAAGAAATGAGGCGAGTTAGTGGAAAGGTACTGGAAGAAATGCGGGGATCTGAAGAAATTGGGCATCTGTATTTGCTAATTGGTGCTTATCAAAGTTAGGCTCCTACCCTCCCAAAAAGCCTGGGAAGTAGAGGCCCTATCTTTCTTGGTTACATTCCACAGAAAAGGCTCCTAGATCCTTTTGAAAGACATTACTGAATTGTAAAACTGGCAAGAGCCTGGAGAAGATTTACATCTCAAAAGGGCAGAGAAAGAATTTATAATTGCAAGTTTTCTAAAATAAATGCTCTAAGAAAAGGGAGGCCAGGGAGCTATAGTCAAGAAGAAACCTGTCTAAAATTTAGCCCAGATCAAGGAGACCTTAAGGCTGATCTTGGACATCATGTATGTATATATTCATATACGTATATACACATACACATATATATACATATATATACATAATTCATATTTCTGTACTATTTACAGTTTAAAGTACATTGCAGACATGATGTTCAAGGCTTAACCCCTAAATATGTAAGTGTGTATTAAGATTTCCTCGAAAGCCTACTTATCTCTGAAAGTTCTTCTTCCGGTATTTGGAGTGGCTAGTGGCATCTGGGTGGCTAGTTTGTTACAGGTCATTTGACTCTTGTATTAATAGAACTGGAGACACTACCCTGAGAATTGACTAGACTTGTTTCTTACTGTTCTTGCTCAGTTTTTCACCAAGGAGAAGGGAGGCCACTTTGCAGCTTCTAGTCAGGTGAGAGCAACACGAGAAAATGGGAGATATATGCTGATTTTAACTTTCTGTTTAACTCTCCATTTTGATTTGTCCCCTGAAATGCTGACCATGATATTTGAAGTTGCATTTGAATTGTCAGTGTCATGCTGATTTCATTTTACTAGTATGGGATAAATTTATAATTTTATTTTTCACAGTGACATTAACAAAATCATTTGTTATCTTCACAAAGCCATCTTCACTTGCATCAGTCTCCAGTTTGGACATAAACAAAAAAACATTTTTAATCCCTGCTCTCCCTAAAAATTCAGAACAGTTATCCACAGCATTGTCTGGTTGATAACGATTAGTTTAATCAAATACAAATGAAAGATAGGGCGTGCAGATATCTCGTCAATATACTGATTTCAATTCCTTTGGATGTATACCCAGATGTGAAATTCCTGGATTGTAGGGTAATTCTATTTTTAGTTTTTTGAGGATTCTTCATATTGTTTTCCACAGTGGCTATTTACTTTGCAATCACAAAAACAGTGTAATTGTTCCCTTTTCTCCACAGCCTCACTAACACTGGTTATCTTTTGTCTTTTTGATAATAGCCATTCTCACAGGTGTGAGGTGATACTTCATTGTCGCTTTAATTTGCATCTCCCTGGTGAATAGAGTTGTGGAGCATTTTTTCATATACCTGTTGGCCATCTGTATGTTTTCTTTTGCAACATTATTCACAGCAGCCAAAATTTGAAAGCAGCATAAGTTGCTCCAATAGATGAATAAATAAAGAAAATATGATGTATATGTACAATGAAATACTACTCAGCCATAACAGAGAAGGAAATTCTGTTATTTGCAGCAACATGGATGAACCTGGAGAACATTATGTTAAAGCCAGGCCCAGAAAGACAAATGCTGCATGATCACATTTATATGTGGAATCTAAAAACGTCAAACTCATGGAAGTAGAATAGAGTGGTGGTTACCAGAGAGCAGGGAGGGAGAGCGGGGAGTGGGGAGATGAGGCTCGAAGAGTACAAAATTCTAGTTTAGACAGGCATAATATGCTTTTGAGATCTATTGCACAAGAAATTATAGGTATGTGATGTGATATGTTAATTAGCTTGATTTCATCATTCTACAATATATACATATATATCAAAACATCACAATGAACTCCCAAAATTTGTCAGTTAAAACAAACAAACAAACAAAAGAGCTCAATGAAACCCATGGTATAATGTGAAAAATCTGGATATTGTTATTTTCCTTATCAGCACTTGAAAGTGTCTAATGACGATTTTGCAGAGGGACGAGGAGGCGTGTGCAAATAAAGGCATTATAATGTGAAATATTAATCTTATTAGAGATTCTTATTGAAAGAGGTTTTATAAACCAGAATAGAGAAGAATAAATATAGTTTGATTTCACCATATAATGATTTTGTATTTATTTTAAATAAACATATGACTAATTAATAAATTACTGCATGCATGTGGGACTAAAATAAGGTGTTAATACTTCATGCAGCAGCTTCAAATAGCTTGACTCCTGCAGCTGTCTCTCCCTATGTGGTTGGAGACTTATTCTGTGGTCAGCTATTGGTGGGCTTCAGGTTTCTGTCTCTGAAACAGTCCAAGAATAGTAACAACTAGGTCACTTCTTGTTGGTTGAAAGCTCAGGCAATTTTTTCAAGGGTCACTAAAATGATTTTGAAGCCCCTAGCAAGGGGATTTAGAGAAAATTTCTGCATCATAAAACTCTGTGGTCTATGATTTTGCTGTTGGACCTTGAGCATGAAAGAAAAGAGAGAAAAGGAGAGAAGCAAATGCCTGGACAGGGATCAGGGAGCAGCTTCAGGACAGGGAACTGGACATCAGTCATTAAATCAGTAGTCACCTGCCAGGCTCAAGGACGCACAAACCACGATTTGTGGCCAATACACTCGTTGACTCACTATCAGTCAGTTTCCAAGGTACCAAGCTCTAGAAACCAGATGGAAATAAATATGAGGAAAAAAGATCTCATTACCAAGAAATCCAATTATTGTTAAAATTTCATTGAAAGAACCCATGCTCTTTCAATGGAGTGGTAATGTAATATTGATTTAATTTAAATATAACCTATACCGATGGTTAATATTTATTGGCATTTACCATACTCCAGGCTTTGTGTTAAGCATTTGCATGCATTAGGTCATATAACCATTGACATAATGCAGCAAGATAGATCACAATACTGTCTACATCTTACTGAGGACACTGAGGATGATCAGTAAATGTGTACAATTTTACCTAGCTAGCAATCAGAAGAACTAATAGCCTAAGAAAGGTTTATAACCCACTCCAGATAGGTGACCATGAGGATAGACAAGATACATAATTACATAAAAATCTTATTTCTTTTTACCTCATTTATCTCCATAATTTTGTAACTGAATTTAGCTATATAAATAATCATGCATGCATTAATGAATATTGATTATTTAATCATTAGTTTCTGTACATATACTTGTCTGTGTACTAGCTACCTGTTCTCATGGAGCCAAAATATAGATTTTGGTATATGGTTAAACATTCTATTTGCCACTGCAACCAAAGTAGTTTTTAGAGTGTTGCCATGCGGAATGAATTATGTCTGGTCTCCTAGTTTCTCTCTTTCCATGTTTTCTGTCCCTCAAGGAGTCTACGTTTACTTTAAAAATAACCATCTCCCCTTTGTTTGTCTATTTGAGAATTTATGATACTTTTTAACATAATATACTTCGCCTTATTATGGCATTTTCATTGAGAGGGCAAATTTTGTAATTTCCCTAGCATTTGTATGAAGTTGAATTCTTTGCCTAAAGTGCACACTGCTCCCTCCTTTTTCAGTTCTGTGTGTGTAGAAATCTCTGACTGGAAAGATGTAAGTGAAAGCTTGTCACTATAGTGTGAATGTAGAAATTGTAGGGAATTTTTCCATCCAATATATACGAATTTTATGTTTATTATGCACTAATAAACATAAAATTACCTGGTGGTAAAATGATGAATATGCACTATGTGTGTTTAGGAGTTCAGTCCTCTGGAAATACTAATTAACATCGGTTACAATGCAATGTAATAAATGATATAGCTGAGGTATGTACCAGGTGCTATTATTAGAGAGTTCAGAATTACCCTCTTGCTTTGCCACCTTGGCTGTGTCGCACAATGGTGCAGGAAACATAATTTACGACCTGGTTGAGAAAAGCCTTCCATGTCATCTACGAAATTTGAATTCACACCGTAGTGTATAGTAATATATGTTAGCATGCAGTGTTATTCAGTAGGTAAATCAAATTAAAACGTCTGTTCCCTTTTATTCTGTAATTACACACTGTAAAACTACTGACCAAATTGAATGTGGAAGAACATGGTATTTATCAGGTCATTCTTATAATGTATAAATAATTGTTTTTTTTAAATTGTTGATGGGAGTTTTTTTATTGGTTTTGTTTTTGTTTTGGCTGTATTTAGATACATTTCACATTTGTCTGACTGAATTCAAATAATAAATTGCATTGATGTCTTCCTTTAATAACCCCATTAAATTGAGAATCATCAGATGTTTCTTAGACTTAATGAACAGGGAATTTGTATTTATACCAATGATATTTTCCATGATACTGAATTCTCTAGATACTTCTGCTGAGCTAATATCATTGCATTTGAAATTTGTTTAGCCTTTATTATACTGAGGTTTTTATATAATATTTCTAATATCTTGAGAACAATTTATTAGAATGCCATTTAATCAGTTGGTTAACATTTATAATTTCTTTTTTCAAACTTCTTGTCCAAGCATATATGCAAATTTCATTTTTCTTTGTTTCATAATTTAAATAATTCGGAAAAACTGAAGTTTATTCTATTTCTCACTTTTGCTATCAACAATTTAATTTTTATATAATTTTTAAAGAAAATTTAATACCTTTCCCTCTTAGACTTGATATAGTAGTTTGTGTTCTTTTAAGATTTATATGTTAACATTTGTATAATACATTTTGCTTCCCCTTCATATTTTCTGTTCTTTAACCTATTTCAATGTTTTTCACATTTTGACCTCTCTGAAATAAGCATGCCTCTTAAAATATATGGAGTCTTCTAAGCACTGTTGGCCAGGAGACAGTTGCAATGTGCATATGCCTGACCCTGACTATCGCTGGTGATGATGTCACTACTTGAATGCAGTGATGTGCTTTGTTGGTCCCGCATGTTGCAGTCAGCAGACCATATAGGCACCATTAGAGAATAGAATGTGATTCTCTCACCATTTTTTTCCCCCTACAATTTCCCTGATTTTTTTTCCTATAAAACTTTCACTGATCCAGTAATCACTATCATAAAATCTGAAGAATGAGCATCAGAAGCTAGGAAGAAAATCTTGGAGACATTAGATAGATACTCTTTTAAGAAATGCTACATAACTATTGTTCTTAATGGCACAGAGGATAATACTGTGTTGAAAACAATTCTGATGACAATACGTATACTTTGCTTTATTGACACTAATGAACTTTCAAAGACTTTATTTTTATATGTATTTTATTGTGTGAGATGAGTTATATTTCAATATACTTTCTCATTGATGATTGCACATTTCTTTTCTTTGAACTATGAGCTTAGATATAACAACACACCATTCCATTACAATAGAGATTTTAACACTTTCACACTTGAAAATACCAATTTTGATTTCCATTTGCATCTATAATTGTGTCAGGTATAAACTCATATATCGTAAGGTATATATGACTGACAGTGTGTACTCTATTATTCTAGCCATAAACGAAGTAAATATATTTTCCATTGGGGGTCACTGGCATCAGCATATCAATAGGGAAGATTCTAAATGAGGCTTTAAGGGGGGGGTGGTGTTGCTAATGTCCTTTATATTGGACAATTGAGGCAGTCCTTGATTTTGCCACATGATGAGGCCTTTGGTATGTAAGATATTTCATTAGAGAAGAAAATAGTAAAACTACACCAAAGGAAAAAGGATATTGAATTGAAAACAAAGAAGGAACAATAACAGTAGTTAACAATGTTTTCTCATTCAATCCCTAGAAAGATCCTTTGATGAAGATGCTTTTATTCTCTTCACTTTATAGATATGGAAAAGCAGATTAGGGAGTTCAACTGGACCAGGATTATAAAGATAATAAATGGCACAAATCAAACTAATTTCTTGCCTTATCTGATACCAAACCTGTGCTCTTAATCATAATATCAAAATGCTTCCAAGAAAATTAAAACAGGGCTTGGAACCAGTGTACAAAATCTTAGGGAAATCATCAATTTTGCTTTTTAAAAAATTTATCGAGAAGCAATCTTGAAAAAACTTGACAAGAGAAAGTATAAAGTTATTTCAGCTTGATTTTCTGCAAAGAACAAATAATGAATCTCTTCTCACACTTATCACACATAGGCAGTGAGAACGTATTCTGGGGACTGTGGCAGGGCCTTTCACACAGAAAGGACCTTTACTCCAAACTCTGCTGTTGTTACCTCATGGCAGCTTATAATGAGTTCCCTGACCCAGTGACGTCCTTTGCAGCTTCGTCTGAGTACCCAGGAGTTGCCATCACGCTGGCTTTATGGTTTCCAACTCCAAGGGAAGGGAGGAGTATGGTTGTCCTTTCATTTTCTCTAAGGCCACTGTTAGGATCACTTGTTATACATACGTTGTCCATCATGCTCAGATTCCCCAGGAATTAGATTTCTATCTTGAATTCCTGTCTTTATTTTTACCCTGGAACATTAGGCTGTCAGCCTAGAAGGAAGCATTTACATCTCTTCAACCTTTCTCTTGAGTCTTTACCAAGTCCTAACGTGATGATAACTTTTTGCCTTCTTTTGGAGGAGGGGGCTCTTATGAGTTGCACTGGAAATAAAGAAAGGGTGGGCAAAGGAAAAAGCTGCCCTGGGTTGCTTTGGCCCCAAACATTTTAACACACTGAAAGCCTCCAGGGTCCTTTCAGTAATCTGTACTCTTCCTATTAAAGATTCTATCACTCAGTTTGGGATCTGTACCTAGATAAAGAGAAAGTTGGGGACATCTGCTTCTGTGTCACATTGTCGTAAACTTTCCTACTTAACCTAGATAAAGCTTGGTTGTTAATTTATCAGTTAACTTTTAAAAGAGTGTACATTTTAAATTTGCATTTGCAACACCCCTTCGATCATTAACTTGTATTTTATGTTGAGGTGAGTCAGTATAACGTGGTTTCAAAATCAGATAATATTTTAAAAATGAACAGCGTGTTAGAGTAGCATAAAGGATGTGGGGTCAGTGAAGCTAGAGATGATCTAGACCGGGAGAAAGTCTCAGGCATTTAAGACCATGTTTTCTGATTATAGGAAAAGGATCATCGAAGGAACTTCGTGGGACTGGAAGTCACAAGTGCCTTGTTTCATTTGTTTACTATCATTATTGACACCTTATTTAACATGATAATTTTGTGATTGAGATCTCCATGGTTCTCTAAGTTAGCATGTAGTGCCTTTCTAGCATTAACTAGAGATGTTAACCTATTAACATTTCTTTCATTCTTAAAAATAAGACATGGATTTGGGAAAGGCGAGTGATTTCTGTGAGTTGGGCTTATTGATATAATTTGAAAGACAACAATATAATTTTGGTCAAAATAAATGAAATGCTCTAATCACCAAATTTTATTTATCTATTTTATTATTTTTAAGAGACTTAAATGCAGCCTAAAATAGCCTCTGCGTAGTAGTTCAGTTACAGAACCATTCAAAGAATGGTGGTTAACTTTTCTATCTTTCCTAACTTTTTGACTGCTTCTTAATGTCATTAATAAAAAATGTTCTTTTCTTTGGTTTTCTTTAGAAGACTAATATTTGTTTTTATTGCATTGAAAAATTGTACTACATTTATTTGCCAAATCATATTGAAAGTTTATATGTATGTGTGCATATGGGTGCTTTGCATCATTTTAGAAGAAAAGTATATAATATAATGGACAAATGTGATTTTTTTTTCAAAACCATCATGGCAGGGGAAAGTATAAACTAGAATATAAGAAATATTTAGCAAGAAATATCAGCAAGAAATAAAGAGCATAGGACAGCAATATGTTGCCATGATTGGGTCACATCTATCTTCTTATAGTATTTTTTTAGCAACTGCAAAAACGAAGGGTCTGGTTAATTATATATTTCTCCTTAATTGTGCAGAGACAACATACCACTTCCTCAGAGGAAGCAAAAATTTTCCATAAAATTGCATCAAATTATATTACTGCTTTGTAGCTTATTGAAGTGGATAATCTTGCTCTTATTCCTATTATTGAAAATATACCAGATTCTCAAATTATAAGAAGTTACTTTTTCTAGTCTCATGTTAATTAATAATATTTGAATTCATATTCTATGGTATTATTTGTTGTCTTCAACAAGAAAGGATACTAAATGGACAGTCATTACAGGGAAGAAAAGAGGGTAGATTTCAGAGAGGAAACATCCTGAGAAAGTACATGATGAACATGAAGATTCTTTGTCTTTGAGAAGGAGAACTAACTTTCAGAGCAAGCCAGTTTAAGTGAGCCAAGACATGACACTGAAGAAGGCTGGTGAGGGTGGCATGAAGTAAAAATATTTCCACTGTCTGTGCACAAGAGGGAATGAGCCAGAGTGGGAAGGGCAGTGGTGTGATTTGTGAATTGGGCCTAGTGTGCTTGACTGGATGTGGCTTTGCTGACTTGGTGTCCTGATTCAGTGGGAGAATGTAAAGGAAAAAAAAAATCCACGATGAGTAATAATTTAACTCTTTATGAACAAAGTTTTGAAAATGCTCTTTATAAAATATGCATTTTTTTTGTTTAGTGCTTTCAAGATTTTTTTCTTTATCACTCATTTTGAGGAATTTGATTATAATGTACCTTTAAGTAGGTTTCCTCTTGTTTCTTTTGTTTTGGCTTCATTGAATTTTCTGGAGCTATGTATTTATGCTTGTTATGAATTTGGAAATTTTTATTTTTAACTGTTTTAATTTCAGTTTTCAACTATTATTTCTTTGAATTTTTTTGGCCCCTCTTGTGCATCCGGAGACTCCTCTTATACTTACATTGGGCCCTTTGAAGTTGTCCCACAGGTCACTGATGTTTTGTTTGTTTACTTTTTAAACACTCTTTTCTGTGTTTCATTTTGTATAGTTCTTATTGCTATGTCTTCTGATGCAGTTGTTTTTTCTTCAGCGTGTTCTATTTCACCAATACCATCTAGCGTAATTTTATCTCACACATTGTAGTTTCTATCTCTAGAAGTTTAATTTAGATCTTTTAAAAGTATTTCCCTTTGAACATGTAGAATATAATTATAATAACCATTTTATGCCTTTACCTGCTTATGCTAAAATCTGTTCCAGTTTGGATATTGTATGATTTCATTTATGGGAGTTACCCAGAATAGTCAAACTTATGGAGACAGAAATTAGAACAGTGGCTACCAGGGCTGGAGGGAGGGAGGCAATGGGGAGTTTTTTTTTTTATTATTTCAGCATATTATGGGGGTACAAATGTTTAGGTTACATATATTGCCTTTGCCCCACCCAAGTCAGAGCTTCAAGCATGTCCATCCCCCAGACGGTGTGCACCGCACCCATTACGTGTGTATGTACCCATCCCCTCCACCCCCTCGGGAGTTATTTTTTAATGGGTACAGAGTTTCAGTTTGAAATGCTGAAAAAATTCTGGAGAGGGATGGTATACTGGTTGAAATATACGTTATGCCACTGAACTGTGCATGTAAAATGGTTAAAATGGCAAATTTTGTGTTATGTATATTTTATAACAATAAGGACGAGATGGTGAAGGTAAAACATAGAGCCTAATACAAAATCACATTGTTCCATTGTATGTAATGCCATGTTCTGTTTATCCATTCATCTGTTGACAGATTTTGAGTTGTTTCTACCTTTTGGCTATTGTGAATAATGTGCTATAAACACTAGTTAAAAATATTATAAAAATATTGGTTTGAGCTCCTGCTTTTAATTCTTTTGGATATATGCATAGAAGTATAATTGCTGAATCATATGGTAGTCCTCATTAGCACTTGTTATTTAACTATTTCTAATAACCATTCAAATGGGTGTGAAGTTTTAACTTACATTTGGGGTTTTGATTTGCATTTCCCTAATGATTAGTGATGTTGAGCATCTTTCATATGTTTATCAGCTATTTGTATATCTTCTTTGGAAAAAAGTCTATTCCAGGCCTTTGCCCATCTTTTAATTTGATTGGGAGATTTTTTGGTGTTGAATTATAGAAGTTTTAATATATTCTGGATATAAATCCTTTATAAGATATATGATTTGAAAATATTTCCTCCCATGCTGCAAGCTGTCTTTTAACTCTTTCGATTGTGTTATTCGCTGTGCAGTTTTTAATTTTGATGAAGCCCAATATATTTCTTCTCTTGCTTGTGCTTTTGTTGTCATAGCCAAGAATTGACAAATTCAATGTTAAGAAGCTTGTCTCCTGTTTTCTTTTTATAATTTTATAGTTTTAGTTCTTATTTTTATATCTTTGATCCATTCTGAGTTACCTTTTGTTTATGATATAAGGGTCAACTGCATTCTTTTGTAACCAGCACCATTTTTTGAAAAGACTGTCCTTTCCCTATTGAATGGTCTTGGCACCCTTGTTGAAAATCATTTGATCATACATGTAAGGGTTGATTTCTGGTCTCTCTATTCTATTCCATTGTTCTATGTCTGCATTTGTCAGTAATACACTGTTTTAATTACTACAGCATTGTAGTATTGAAAACAAAGTGTAATCGCTCCAACTTTATTCTTCTTTTTAAGATGTTTTTTCTATTCAGGGTCTTTTGAGATTTCATATGAATTTTAGGATGGGTATTCCTATGTCTGCAAAAAATATCATTGGGATTTTATAGGAATTGTAATCAAGCTATAGTTTGTTTTTGGTAGTATTGATATCTTTACACTATTAAATCTTATAATCCATGAGTATAGCATGACTTTCCATTTATTTATATCTTTAATTTCTCTCAGCGATATTTTGTAGTTTACCATGTAATAGTCTTTCACTCCCTTGGTTAAGTTTATTCCTAAATATTTTATTCTTTTTCATGCTATCGTAAATGTGATTGGTTTTTTAAATTTCATTTTTGAATTTTTATTGTTGGTATATAAAATACAACTGATTATTGGTGTGTTGATTTTATATCTGATTAATTTGTTTATTATTTCTAACGATTTTTGGGTAGACTCTTTAGGGTTTTTCTCTATATAAGATCTTGTCCTCTGACAATAAGAATAATTTTACTTCTTCCTTTCCAATTTGGATGCCTTTTATTTCTTTTTCTTGTCTAATTGTTCTGGCCAGAACTTCTAATACTATGTTAAATAGAAGTGGCATTCTATTTAAATAAAAGTTAAGCATTCTAGTTAAATAGAAGGTAAGCATTCTTGCCTTGTTTCTGGCTTTAGAAGAAAAATGTTGTCTTTCACTATTGAGTATGTTAGCTGTGGGTTTTTCATGTATGAACTTTATTATGTTAAGGTAGGTTTCTTCTATTCCTAGTTTGATCAGGATTTTTTTTTAATCATAAAGGGTTGTAGAATTTTGCCAAATGAATTTTTATGCATCAATTGAGATTATCTTTTTTTTTCCTTTCATTCTGCTAATTTGGTGTATTATATTGAATTATATGTTAAAGCATTCTTGCATTACATGAATAAATTTCATTTGGTCATTATGTCTAATCTTTTTTAATATGCTGCTGAATTTCATTTTCTAGGATTTGGTTGAGGATTTTTGCATCAATATTTCTAAGGAATATTGGCCCGGAGTTTTCTTTTCTTATAGTGTCTTTGGTGTTAGTATTTGGGTAATTCCAGCCTCAAAGAATGAGTTAAGTGTGATTCCCTCCCCTTCAATCTTTTGTTATGTTTGAGAAGCAGGAGTGTTAATTCTTTAAATGTTTAATAGCATTCACCAGTGAAGGCATCTGTCCCAGGGTTTTCTTTATTGGGGAGTTTTGGATTAATGATTCAATTGTCTTGCTAGTTGTAGGTCTATTCAGATTTTATATCTCTTCATGTGTAAGTCTTGGTAGGTTGTGCATTTCTAGGAAATTGTTCATATATCTAAGTTTTCCAATTTGCTGGTGTACAGTTTTTCATAGTATTCTCTTGCTGTCCTTTTTATTTCTATAAAATCAGCAGTAATGTTCCCCACTTTTATTTCTGATTTTAGAAATATGAGTATTTCTTTTTTATTAGTCATTGTGGCTAAAGATTTATCAATTTTGTTTATCTTTTCTAAGAACTAACTTTTGGCTTTGTTCGTTTTCTTTATTTTCTTCTCTTTGTATGTATATATGTGTATATATATATTTGTGTGTGTGTGCATATATATATATATGTGTGTGTGCATATATATATATATGCATGCACACACACAGTCTAATATTTATCATATCCTTCCCTCTGCTAGCTTTGGGTTTAGTTTGTTCCCCTTTTTCTACTTCCATAGCCATAAAGTTTGGCTGTTGGTTTGAGATGTTCTTTCTGATGTGTTTACAGCTGTAATTTTGTCTCTTAGCATTGCTTTCACTTCATCCCGTTCATTTTAATATGCTGTGTTTTAATTTTCATTAGCCTTAAAATATTTTTTAATTTCCCTTTTAATTTCTTATTTAATCCATTGATTATTCAAGAATGTTGTTTAAATTTCACATATTTTTGAATTTTTCCTTCTGTTACTGATTTTAGTTACACTCCATTGTGACTGAAAAATGATGCTGTTTAATTTATTAATATTAAGACTAATTTTGTGGCCTAACAGATAGTCTGTCCTGAAGAATTTTCTATGTGCACTTCATTAAAGTGTGTATTATGCTGTTGTTGGGTGGAGCATTCTGTATTTATTTTAGGTTTAATTGATCTATAGTATTGTTCAAATTCTCTACTCCCTTATTGACCTTCTGTCTGGTTGTTTTATTCATTACTGAAAGTAGGTATTGAATTCTCCCAGTATTATTGTAGAGCTATTTTTCCCTTCAGTTATGTCAATGTTTATTTCATATATTTAGGGGCTCTGATATTTGGTGCCTGTATGTTTATAATTGTCATTTATTCTTGGTGAATTGACACTTTTATTAATAAAAAGTGTCTTCTTTGTCTTTTGCAATAGTCTCTGAGTTAAAGTATATATTTTTTCTGATATTAGTATGGCTACTTCTCTTTTGGTTATTATGTGCCTGGAATATCTTTTCTTTTCTTTCATTTTCAATTTATTTGTATTTTTAGATCTAATGTGAATCTCTCATGGACAACTTGTAGTTGGAGCCTGTTTTTATTTTTATTTTTATTTTTTTTATTTCAGGGTATTATGAGGGTACAAACATTATGGTTACATTTTATGTCTTTGCCTCACCCAAGCTAGGGTTAGAGGCATGCCCTTCCCCTCTACAATGCTCCCTGTGTTCTTTAGTTGAGGGTTTACCCCCCATCCCCCTAATC
Organism: Indri indri; assembly: GCA_004363605.1. Lineage (NCBI taxonomy): Eukaryota > Metazoa > Chordata > Mammalia > Primates > Indriidae > Indri > Indri indri. Next base: position 58,455 of record RJWJ010001242.1, on the reverse strand, counting down.
ACTGGAGAGTATTACTGCCATGTGAGCACCATAGTGTTAATCAGTTAGTACCAATTTGATGGCGAGTACAAGTGGAGCCTGTTCTTCTGATCTTGTGACACCTCACTTCAGGTAATGTACTCAAGTTCAATCCAGGAAAATATAAGAGGTGCTAGATCACTGTCATTTCTTATAATTGAGTAATATTCCATTGTATACATATATAGAATTTTAATAATTCACTCATGAATTGACGGGTGATTGGGTTGTTTCCATATCCTTGCAATAGTGCATTGTGCTGCCTAAAACATTTGGGTGCAGATATCTGTATTATAGAATATCTTTTGCTTTTTTGGGTAGATGCCTAACAGTGCTATTGCTGGATTGAATGGTGTTTCTGTTTTTAGCTCTTTGAGGTATCTCCAAATTCTTTTCCATAGAGGTTACACTAATTTGCAGTCCCACCAGCAGTGTAAGAGTGTCCATGTCTCTCACCATCCTCGCCAGCATTTGTTGTTTTGGGATTTTTTGATAGAGGCCAATCTCTCTGGGGTTAAGTGATATCTCATTGTGGTTTTGATTTGCATTTCTCTAATGATTAGAGATGTTGAGCATTTTTTTTATATGTTTGCTGGCCATTATTCTGTCTTCTTTTGAAAAGTTTCTGTTCATTTCCTTTGCGCATTTGTTGATGTGGTCGTTTGATTTTTTCTCGTTGATTTTTTTAAGTGCTAGATAGATTCTAGTTGTCAGCCCTGTATCAGATGTGTAGAGAGCAAATATTTTCTCCCGTTTTGTAGGCTGTCTATTTGCTCTAATGATAGTTTCCTTGGCCATGCAAAAGCTTTTTAATTTGATCAGATCCCATTTATTTATTTTTATTGCTGTGATGATTGCTTTGGGGGTCTTCAAGAATTCCTTGCCTAGGCCGATATCTGAAAGGGTCTTCCCGACATCTTCTTTTAGAATTCTTAGGGTTTCATGCCTTAGGTTTAAGTCTGTTATCCATCTTGAATTGATTTTTGTGAGAGGTGAGAGGTGGGGATCCAGTTTCATTCTTCTACATGTAGCTATCCAGTTTTCCCAGCACCATTTATTGAAAAGAGATTCTTTCCCCAGTGTATATTTTTGTCTGCTTTGTCAAAGATTAGATTACCATATGCAGATGGTTTCATCTCTGGATTTTCAGTCCTGTTCCAGAGGTCTATGTCTCTGTTCTTGTGCCAGTACCATGCTGTTTTAGTTACTATAGTCTGGTAGTACAGCTTGAAGTCTGGTAGACTGATACCTCCCGGTTTGTTCTTTTTACTTAAGATTGCTTTGGCTATACGAGGTCTTTTCTGGTTCCATACAAAGCGTAGAATTGTTTTTTCTAGATCTGTAAAGAATGATGATGAGATTTTGATAGGGATTGCATTAATTCTGTAGATCACTTTAGGTAGTATGGACATTTCAACAATATTGATTCTACTAATCCATGAGCAAGGTAGGTTTTTCCATCTGTTTACATCTTCTACAATTTCTTTTCTTAGTGTTTCATAGTTCTCTCTGTATATGTCTCTCACATCTTTCATTAAATATATTCCTAGATATTTAATTTTCTTTGAGGCTATTGTAAAAGGTATTGTATTTTTGATTTGAATTTCAGCTTGACTGTTATTGGCATATATGAATGCCTCAGATTTGTGTGTATTGATTTTGTATCCTGAGACTATACTGAATTCATTTATCAATTCTAGGAGTCTCTTGGATGAATCCTTGGGGTTTTCTAGATATAATATTATATCATCAGCAAAGAGCGAGAGTGGAGCTGACAGAATATCTGAGTAGACCAATCTCAAGCTCAGAAATTGGAGCAGCAATTAAAAACCTCCCAGAACATAAAAGTCCCGGACCAGATGGCTACACTTCAGAGTTTTACCAAACATTCAAAGAAGAACTCATACCTATACTACAGAAATTATTCCACAATATTGAGAAAGATCCTAACTTGAGAAACATCCTTCCTAACTCATTCTACGAAGCCAATATCACCTTGATACCAAAGCCAGGAAAGGACACAACACAAAAAGAAAACTTCAGACCAATATCCCTCATGAATACAGATGCAAAAATCCTCAACAAAATGTTAGCAAATAGAATTCAGCAGCGCATCAAAAAACTAATTCACTGTGACTAGGTGGGCTTTATTCCAGGGATGCAAGGCTCTTTTAACATACACAAATCTATAAATGCAATTCACCACAAAAATAAGAGCAAGAACAAAGACCATATGATTCTCTCAACAGATGCAGAAAAAGCATTTGACAAAGTCAAACACATCTTTATGATAAAAACTCTCATCAAAATAGGCAAAGATGGCTCATTTCTTAAAATTATCAAGTCCATTTATGACAAACCCACTGCCAATATCATATTGAATGGGGAAAAATTGAAACCATTCCCACTTAGAACTGGAACCAGACAAGGTTGCCATCTATCTCCACTTCTATTCAACATAGTGCTTGAAATCGTCACCACAGCAATTAGGCAAGAGAGGGGTATCAAGGGTGTCCAAATCAGAGCCTGTTTTTGCTATCCATTCTGCCAATCTGTGTCTTTTGATTGGGGACTTTAATCCATTTACATTTAATATAATTACTGATAGGGAAGGATTTATATTTTCCATTTGCTGTTTGTTTTCAGTATGTTTTATAGTTATTTTGTACCTCATTGTTTTCATTACTGCAATTCTTTGTGTTTATTTGATTTTTTTTAGGGATATATTTTGATTCTCTCTTTATTTCCTTTTGTGTGTATTCTATAGCTTCTTTGTCATTACCATAAAGATTATTTATAGTAGCCAAGAGTTTTAACAATTTGTTTTGAATTGATACTAACTTAACTTCAAAGGCAAATACAAACTCTACTCCTGTATAGCTCTATTCCCCTAATTTATATTATTGATGTCACAAATTACATATTTATTTATTATGTACCCATTAAGATACATTATTTTTATTTGCCTTTTAAATCTTGTAAAAAATAAAAAGTAAAGTTATAAACCAAAATCTCAATAATGTTGGTTATTATGTTTTGCCTATGTATTTATCTTTCCCAGAGATCTTTATATCTTTATGCGACTCTAAGCTGTATCTTGCATCTTTTCATTTTATTCTATAGGACTCCCTTTAGCTTTTCTTGTAGGGTAGGTTTAGTGCTGATGAATTTCCTCAGATTTTGTTTATCTTGGAATGTCTTAATTTCTACCTCATTTTTGAAGGACAGTTTTGCCAGATATAGAATTATCAATTGACTTTTTTTAAATTATCACTTTAAATATATCACCCCACTGTCTTGTAGCCTCCAAAATTTCTGCTGAACAATCCACTAGTAATCTTATCAAGGATCACTTGTATGTTAAAAAAATTCTGTTTTGTTTTCTTTTTTTTTTGCTGTTTTCAAGTTTCTAACTTTGGCTTTGACTTTTGCCAGTTTGATTATAATATATCTTATTGTGGATCTCTTTGTATTTATACTACTTGGAGTTCATTGAGCTCTTTGGATTTGTAGATTTATGTGTTTTAACAAACTTGGTAAATTTTTGTACACAATTTCTTTAAATAATCCCTCTGTCCTTTATTCTCTCTCTTCTTATTTTATAACACCCATATGGGTGTATTGGTCTGCTTGATGGTCCCTTAGTCTCTGTTCATATCTCTTCATTCTTTTTTTTATTTTGGGTTGTCAGAGTCAATAATTTCACATGACCTGTCTTCAAATTAGCTGATTATTTTTTGTGCCTGTTAAAACTGCTGTGGAGCCTTTGTAGTCCATTTTTCAGTTCAGTTATTTTATTTTTTTGGTGCTAGAATTCCTGTTTTATATTTTATATAGTTTTTAATATTTTCTATATGTTGATAGTCTCATTTTGTTTATGTATCATCTTCCTGATTTCTTTTAGATCTTTGTGTTTTCCTTTAGCTCTTTGAGCGTATTTATTACAGTTGTTTTAAAGTCTTAGTCTAGTTAATTTGATGTTTGTGTTTCCTTATGGACAGTTTCTAAAGATTCATTTTGTTCCTTCCAATGGGTCACACTTTCCTATTTCTTTGTATGCCAGTATTTTGTTGAAAATTGGGCATTTCAAATAAAACAAAACAAAACAACCAGTTCTTGAAGACTGGCTCTGTACCAGGGCAATTCTCTATCTATTAATGATGTACTTGAAGCCTTGAGATTAGCCCTAGATGAAACCTTAAGGTCTTTTCAGGTCTTTTTAAGCATTAGCCTGTCTTGGTGGGCCTTTGTGGGTGTTTTTTAAATTCCACAGTATACATGGCTGTTTTTGAATGTCTTAATTTCCTAAAGAATCATATCCCAGCTTTTTCTCAGGGCTTTAGAAGATCATTGTATGTATCCACCTCTAGTCTCTTGCCCCAGGTACCCGTGGTTATGTGGACCCCCTGCAGCTTTTACCAACAGTGCCACCACTGTTCACTGCTTTTCCCAGCTTGCCATCTGTGTTTTGCCACTTTTTCTTGTCTGTGCTTGGAGTTAGCCAAAATAGAGGAGAGTCCTTCAGGCAGACCCCAAAGAGGTAAGAACACTGGAAGTAAAGTCTGTGGTGCTCTCTCCAGTTTAAGGCAGGGAATTGGCAACTGGGCTGTCACCTCCTCCAGACTATGATCCTATCAAACTAGGGATAAGGGGGAGCAATGGCAAGTAAAACCACCACAAAATTTCTTACTGTTTCAAAAGTGACTGTTTCTTAATTTGGCGTCGCCTTCATTGATGTACACTTTTGACTATTTTCCAGAGCTCTTATAAAATTATTTTAGTCAGTCTTTAGTTATCTTTTATTGTCTCCTTGGGGTGGGGGCGGGGAAGGGCTTAGAGCTTCCGAGTCTGCCATTTTTCTGACATCAATCCAACTCTTTCCAATTTTTATAAGGCATATTTTTTTTAATCTCTGTGACCAAAATACCTATTAAATCTTAAGTTCACTTAATATTGTAGGGAGGCAAACTCGCTAGCTGTTGGATGACCTGGTGAACCCAGCTTACATCAAATCATCCCTGTCACATCAACCCCTCTATAAACATAAGAATCCAGAGGAAATCAGGATTTTTCCTGTAGTACAGTCTATAGTGAGTTCACTTGTGTTCAGCCCAAGGTTCCCTCTCTGAGGTCTGACCAGAGTCTTGGCACTGTGTGCTATCCTTGAGTTTCTTTTATCTTACATCATATGTGGTGTTTTCTTATTTCATTACTGAACAATTGCTCCCAACACAGGGCATATACCACTCTTCGGAAGTGTAATATATTCTTTCCAGCCACTTTGAGATCAAGGAATTTTCTTCGTTAGGAACAATGGTGGGAAATTCATCCAAAATGGGATACTCAGTGATAAGATAATCATGAGAATTATATCTGGGGGCTACAAAGTCCTAGAGCAAAGGATCTATTGAAAAATAGAAATTAAGAAAATGCGTATGTTTGAAATCTCAGCTATTGAAACAATTGGAAGATTCAACTACCACCAAGTCCACAAGGGGACAAACTAGTCCTTCCAGAAACATATATGTCTTAAGGAGAGTAAATAGAGCTAAAGGGACCTTGAAAGTTTATTTCATGCTTTCACTTGAGACTGAAAGAAATAGAGAGCAAAGAATGATGATGAGACTTAACATTGCTTCTTCACGCAGAACCGCACGGCTATTTTTTCTTTAGAAAAAGAGGTCGAAAAATATATTTAATATGCTTATGGTTTACCGAACCGTGTATACACACACACCAAACCCTGAGATAAGGGAATCTGTAAGACCTATGAAGAAGCCAAAGAAACTTAGTTTGTAAGAAAAGGGCAAATGGGAAGAGATAAATGGAACTAGTCTACAAGTGCTGCAGGTGAGACTTGGTAGGAAAAGGGAACACAAGAAAACTGTGATTCTGATGCATTAGGGGATGCTTCCACTTTTGAGATTAAAATTATTTATTCTCATTCTTCAGTATCCACCCTGAGTAACTCATGGTCACCGAATATCTAGTAAAGACATAGTATTTAAGACTAAAGTTCTTGTTGGAACTCCTGCAGCCCTCAGAATAAAATTCTGAGAACGATCCTGATATGTATTCTTCTACTTCGTTAACTTCATTAAATATTATTCTATTAATTGAGGTTTACTGCATTAAATTATTGCTGTTCCATTATTTGGGATATAGTCCTGCATTATCTTCATTAGTTATATGTAATATTTTGCTATTATTTTAGTTGTTGCCCTGAAAGATCACACCATTCATCTTCGACTTCTGAATGTCCAGTAGAAATGGTTGCTCTACCTCTTTCCAGACATTGTAAGAAACTTAAGGCCTTTTAGCTCCATTTACTCCTCTTTTGATTTAATTGGAACTCTTACTTTAATGTAAGAGTATGTAATGCATTTTAATTTTGTGCAATTTAAAATTGTAAATATTATTTATGTTCTCATATAATTGCTATTCTTTTAGATTTACACCTATACTTACCTGTTTCATTGACTTCTATCCTGAGTCTTCGAGGTCACATTTGAGATCATTTTCTTCCACCAAAAAAATATTCTAGTGTATTTCCTTATTGCAGATATAAAGGTTATAATTTTTTTCCTCTACTTATCTTAAATTACCTTTATTTCACCTATGGAGTATGATTAGATACTCATATGATTAGATAATTATCTCTGGGAATAGAATTTTAGTATGGAAATTGTCATTCAGTAAGTAAGTAAGTATAGGTTAGCTGCCAGTGTAATCATTATTCCTTTGAAGGTAAATTCTGTTTTTTCTTCCTGCCTTTAAGGTTTTTATTTGTCTTTTGTTTTCAACAGTTATGCATGATATATCTAACATTGTTTTCATTGTATTCAACCTACTGAGGTTTACAAATCTTGGGCAATTTCTAGTTTGATGTGTTTTTTTAAATCAGCTTTGGAAAATTCACAGATGTTATTTTTTTCACTATAGGTTATGGATTTGAGGTGCTAGACCATTAGGAGAGATTACAATAGCAAATTCAAATGTACACTTTTTATGTACATTTTTTTAACTTGCTATTGCTTCAAGAGCTCACTGCTGATGTGCACGCACAAGTTCACCTAGAAGCACAATGTGCAGGCAAGCTGAAGCCTGCAATTGGAAGAAACTTTCTGGCCTGTTCCATTGAAAATTATTCAAAGTGAAGCTCAGGCTTAGTGGGGAAGAATGTTGCAATTATGAAGAGTGTCTTCCAAAAGTCCCATTTAAATATTACCAGCACATGTGCCATAAATTTACCATCACTAATATGGATTGAAGTCTTTATTAGAGGCAATAACAGAACATGAATACAATAAAAAAGACAAAATAACGTAGCGATAACAACCACATGGTAGAAGAGAATTAGAAAATAAAAGCAATCTATATTCTTTAGACTTACTGGGATTTACTGAGAGAAGATATGACTGCTATTAAAGTCTTTTTTTCCACATTCCAAAGAATGATTAGTATAAAAATAGTCACTGCTTATAAAAAGCTGTTATGATATGTGATTCCTGAAACTTCTTTTTCTCATCGTTCCTCTCTAGAAGATACATCTATGGTAGAAAAATGTAAATTTGCCTTTATGAGCAGCTCTGATTCCAAAGAAGCAATATTCTTGACAGCTTGATTTTTGTTCTGGAGTTAATATGGCATAATGTTTGTTCTCATGATCTCTAGAGTAAGACTATCTTGGCTTACATCCTGGCTCTAATCCTTAGTATTATAGCTATGTCATCTTGAAAAAGTGTCTCATTCTCTATAGTTCTCAGCTTCCTGATTAATATTACAATTATAATGAAAATACTTGTCTCATAAGATTATAGGGAAAGTACAAGAGTTAATATATATAATCACTGAAGTAGTACCAGGAATATTAGAAGCAATCAATAAGTGTTAGCTATTTTTAAGGTGCCAATTGTGACTAGATTCCCTTTAGTTTGTATGTCCTACGTGATTTTCCCACTTTATTGACCAACATCTGAAATTTCTTATATTTGCATTTACTTCCATATGCAATGTATTTAAAAATGTAAAAATCATGTCATTTTAAGGCTATATTTTGACTTTTTGGATTTGATTGAGATATCTCTATTTATAACATGTTGAGTTTAGCATGCTTAAGTAAACATAAGATATTAAGATGTCTCTGTAATTATCTAACATGTAAGAAGATGTAAGAATGAATATCACACCATGCACTTCCAATTCTTCCTTGTTATTTGTCTTGACAAGACTGGAGCTCTGTGCTTCAGAATAATTTCCTTGCTGCCAAAACTGTATTTTCAGTGGATTTGAAATATTAATTTTCTTCAGAGAAGGACCACCTTGACAAACAAAAAGTACATTCATGAAGATAACTTCATCACTCCTGATCATTCAGTGTATTATAATTTTTGCATTATTGCTTTCAATTATCCTTCATGAGAATTCCTGATGTATGAGTTTTTCTGATAAGTGCAACATAGTTGTTTAACTTTGATCTTATGTTTACAAAGTGTATCTGTACATCTAGATCTAAAGAAAATTCCCATTGTAATCTAATACATACCTCTGTTTTATGACATCACGTTGCAGTATGAAGTCCCAATGGTTGCCTTATTCAGAAACCCTTCTAGACAGTGAACTAAAATTCATAATATTTGCAAAAGAAAATATATTTTAATATTATTATCACTTTCAAACATTTTGAACTGCAAATAAAATAGAAACTCAAAATTTTTTAAACACAGTTTACTCATTCATATTTTTAAATTCAATGAGGAACAAACTGTAAATCACATTTACAAGTAATTGATAGTAAAGAGTGAACTTCTACTTTCGATGTGTATTTGTAAGTTAATGACTGTGCTTTTATAGGTGCATGTTTGTACATCTGACTGTTGTCATCCTAAGCAGTTAGTAAACCTGGATGATCAGAACGTAATGACTTATGCTATCTTTGCAGCAAATACCTTTGACATAGCACACATCCAGTTAGTCACAAAGTACTATTTATTCTATCACTATAATGCTTCATATATGTGTTTCCTTCTCTGCAGTAACATAGCTTTCTCAATACAGATTGTCATTACTTTGATGCTGAGCTGTTATAATATCCTAAAAACTCTCTGTCTCTGGTTCTCACTTTCTAATATTTCCCTCAAATTGCCTCTTAACACCCCCCAAAACACAACTTGAATAATGATACCCCTTCAACCATCTTCAGAGATGCTAAAATTCAAATTCATCAACTTTAAAATTGTACAAAATTGTATTAACACCATTTACAAAATTGTAGCATTTTCCTTTACCAGTTATATTTCTAACTACCTTCAAATATGAAAACTTTAAACTACGTGATTTTAAATTGATATGTTTTATTTTACTTTGAAGTATGTGGCACTCCAGATGGCACAACTTAATAAAATAAAATAAGAATGAACATTCTTAACTTATTTTGGCATGAAAGGTCTGTGGTTATTTCTAAGAGATTTGGGAGTCTTCACATGAATTGTAGAGAAAAGCTATCTTATCCCTGTCCAGTTACAAAATCCTATAATTATTGCACACAGAGTTTCAATTTGGTCATGTGCAGACTCTTATCACCATGACTTTACATTTTCTGGATTATATTATTACAGCTTGGATCCCACATGCATTGCTAGACTCACAGAAATAAATTTATTGCTGAGTTATTCCCTCACTAGACCACTTAGAGTATTGGAGTTGAGTAATTTTTTATGATTATTCAGGGGAAAAAGGAGAAAGTATTATCACCAACTTTCCATTCCCTCAAACTGGCAGTTTTCCATATTTGGATTAGTCTGTATTTTAAGCATAGTCCAAATTTTCCAGATAGGATTAGTCTGTATTTTAAGCATATTCTCACTGGATGGATATGGCTAGTCATGGACACGATGGCAGTTGAACATGAAGAACCAACAACTTCTCTATCCTGTTTAAAATGACAAACCAAATAAGCTAAATCTAAGTCACTATTGGATGAGCAAGCCATGCTTGACTTATTTTTCTACCCAAGAACATTCTTGTTTGTTTACAGAGTTTTCCCTATTATTTTTGCCAATCCAATGGATGAGAGGATGTATTTTAAAATCCATTCTCATTTCCGTGATTACCTTTGAAGTCGGGTATTTTTCCTACTTATATAGTCTTGACTCATCTTTTTTTTTTTTTAATTTATGTCTTTGTATTGATTTGAATGTTTATATATTAGGTATATTCAAACTGTTTCATCTATTTTTTCCTAGTCTGTTATTTTTAACATTGTAATCTATCCAAAAATTATTTTTTAGTTTTTATTTTCTTTTAAAACAATTATTTTCCCAAAATTATTATTAAATATCTGTCATTTTTGAAGAGCCTACTGTATCATATTATATACATTTATGCATAAACATATATATGAATACATTATTTGTACACATATGCACGTGACTTTGTTATTAGGCTCTTTTCTCTTATTTTGACATATTTATTTTGTAACAGTATCATATTAAATTAATTATAGCCTTATAGAATATTTTGATTCTTAGACTAGCTCCCTATCTCTCCTGTTAATATATTTCAATATGTATTTCATTAACTTAATGAATTTTTACTTTCATATATAATTTATAATGAATGTATTTATCATGAAAATACACTTGCATTGGAATTATGTAAGTCTTAAATGAATTTAGAACAGTATTATCCTCTTCTCAGTATTAGTCTGCCCACCGAGGCACATTTAATGTATACTCAATTTATAAAGTCTTAACTAACGTCCTTCTTTATGCCTTTTTTTTTTTTTTTTTTTTTTTTTTTTTTTTTTTTTTTTTTTTTTTTTTTTTTTTTTTTTTTTTTTTTTTTTTTTTTTTTTTTTTTTTTTTTTTTTTTGAGACAGAGTCTCACTCTCGCCTGGGGCGAGTGCAGTGGTGTCAGCCTAGCTCACAGCAACCTCAAACTCCTGGGCTCAAGCGATCCTCCTGCCTCAGCCTCCCGAGTAGCTGGGACTACAGGCATGCGCCACCATGCCCGGCTAATTTTTTCTATATATTTTTAGCTGTCCAATTAATTTCTTTGTATTTTTGGTAGAGACGGGGTCTCACTCTTGCTCAGGCTGGTCTCGAACTCCTGAGCTCAGAACGATCCGCCCGCCTCGGCCTCCCGGAGTGCTAGGATTACAGGCGTGAGCCACCGCGCCTGGCCTTCTTTATGCCTTTTAATAAAGTATTATAATCTCTTTTAGGCTTGCCATATATATTGTTAGGTGTGTCTATTTAACCAAAACATTTTCACTAAGAACTTGTAATATGTCAACATACTATTTGAAAGCAAAGGATAAAATATTGAGCAAATAAAGACAAGGTCTCTGTTCTCATGAAGATAATCTGATAGAAAGACAGATAATTGAATAAAGAGCCACACAAATAATGATACAGGTGAGACTGAAAAATGCTACAAATGAGTAGCACATAAAAATATTATCATGGATACATGTGGCCTAATTATAAAATAATATTGATTATTCTGTGATCATTGAATGCTCTAGGATTTGGTTATCTAGAAAAAAGCAGAAGAAAGTGTGCTTTGGGTAAAAGGAGCAGTCTGTGCACTTGCTGTGTGGCAAGAAGGGTCCCTGACAAAGTTACAATTCATACCAATTTGCCCAGAGAAGTCCTGATATACGCCTGTTTCCCAGAGTAATTACTAATAGCATCTGTTGTCATTCTTAAAGTTATTCTTGTTTGCGCAATGTTACATGGTAACACTAACCGTGTTACTTTCAGCGAATTGAAAGACCACTGTGACTGGAGCCTCCAGAGGGAGGAAGTGTGTGGTACCAGCTGGGGTAGTGAGCTATGGACCGAGTAAAGAGGGACTTATAAACTATGTTAAGGCTTTTAAAATTTATATTGAATTCAGAATAGTAAGAAGCTAATCAGGAAAGGTATGGTAAGTTTATAAAATTTATATTTTCAAGAAGTAATTATAGAAATTGATTGGAAGGGATCAAGGTTGGATGTAGTTAGACCACTTGGAGGCTTATGTAGTAGATGAAGAGAGATTATCACCTTGGATTAGATGGGTAGCAATGCAGATTTAGAGAAGTGCACCGAGTCAGGGAGTTGAGACATTTAGTGGCTGTTAGAGAACACAGATGACATCTAGGTTCATCTCACTGACGTCAGGTGCTGAGAAAGGCAACAGTATTAAAGTATCTGATTTTTTTCTTGATGCCGATAAAGCTGAGGGCTGGCAAAGAGCCTGTGTGAAAATGCAGTGTGCTAGACATTAATATTTTTAAAGCTATCTGAGAAGAAATATCAAGAAGCTTAAAAAGTGGACCTGGAAGTAGGATATTAGATCTTTCTGGCATATAAGAAACTATGTTAACTTTGTATCCAGCTTTCTGATTTAACTGTTCTTTTTCCTGTGATTGTTTCTTTCCAGTAGATTTTTTCTTGGATTATCTGGGCAAGAAAGCACATCATCTTCATATAGTTGCAGTCTTTAATTTCCAATATTTATATCATATCTAACTAGGCTTTCCTGCATTATGGCTTTTCTTTGCACAGAACATCCAAGGAAATGTTAAATAATAATAGTTACAGCAGTCATCCTTGTCTTCCTGATTTTATTGAAAATGATTCTGATGTTTGACTATGGAAGATGATACTTGCCTAAGGCTCTTATAAATACTCTTAATCAAGTTAAATATGTTTATAGTTTCTTCCTTTTCTCCTTTCCATTGACAGATCTCTCGATAAATGCACAAACTTCCATCCCTAAGTTTAACTAGAATTTTTTCATTATATAGTAATCTTTCAGTACAGTAGTGTATTATATTAGCTCTTTTATGTATAACAAATGGGAAAATACCTTGAAGAAAACTTTAGAACCAATTTTAAATGCTATTTTAAAATTATATTCTAGTAACTTAAAACAAATTAATGAAATTGCTCTAAAAGTACTTACCCTTGGCTGTCATAACTGCTGCTATTACCAGAGTAATTAAGCAAAGGAAGGCAAATATCACAGCAGCAATACACCATGAAGACACTGTTCAAAAAGAGAGAAGTTGGCTAATATGATCAATGGAACTAGATTTAGGAATTGAGATTAGAAAGAATTTTGGTCGGGAATATTTAACCCACTTGAATTGGTCTGAAATCTAAGCTCATGGGAGCACCATGTTGTGAGAAAATGTACCTCCACCTGTGGGAGGAATTCTAAAAATTATTTTGCAGATTTAGGGGCAGCTAGGGAAGAGATGGACATTTTGATGCAGAAACATGCAATTTATGGACTAACAAGTTGCCCTATTAAAGAACTCTTTCAAAGACTACAAAAGAGCACTTCAGAAATCCTATTACGGATTTAGTTCATTTGCCTCCCCCAATTTTTAAAAAATGATATCTCCCATCTTAACTAGATTAAGAACAAAACTCCAACATTACCTGTGGGCCAGACAGGTACACTATGACAATTTTGATAAAAGTCTATTCATCATGAGATACCTCACATGCTCCATTTCATTTTTAGAAATACTGAAGCATCAAAGGGACACGCATTTTGCAACACTAAAATATTAAACCAGGAAAGTGTGCGAGACATTCTTTCTTCCATGACTATGGTACATTACTCTAAACCAGTGTCCATCACTGGTTTATTATTCATTCTCATTTGCTCTTTACAGAACACTTTAGGTTACTATGACCCATTAAAAAGTGGTGTTATGAGACAGAAATCCTGATTCAGAGATTAGTCCAAGAATATTTGTTTTCATAATTAGTTTATTAAAATGTTTAAGCAAAAAAGGGAATCTAGAATTGTATATGCTCTTTACCTTTTCTTTTCGAGGTCCTAGTTACTTCTTTCTTCTGGATATTTGAAGTACGATGAACTTTGAGATCAGAATATGTTATGTCATCCTCAGAAAACTCTAGAAAAATATATAAGAAAGTGTATGCAATAACCATAATCCATATGTATACATGTATGTATATATACCTACATATGATGCATAAACATACAATGAAAAAGCATGGTATAAATCATAAACAAAATTGTCACATTTTGTGCTTATAAGAAAGTTTTACAATTGGTGCAATCGTATAGTTGCTTTGTGAAATGTGGTAAGTTCTTATTCTTTTTTTTAATTCTTAGTTTATTGATCTATAAAATAGACATAACAACAGTAATCATTCATAGATGTAGAGATTAAGTTAATGTATATAAAATCAATAGCATAGTGCTTAAAACATAAACATTCGATAACTTTTTATTGTCATAGTAGTAATCATAGTAATAGTGTAGAATAAGAATGTAATTTTAAGATTGTTATGGACATTAGCATCAGTAGTAACACTGATAATAAAAGCAAGAGCAGAAATACAAAAATTAATTTAAATGCCTATCTCTGCCCCTTCTTATAGGTGAACTTAATGAAAGGAGCATAAGAAAAAAATTTATCTAATTCTTACTAAATAGAGAAATTCTTTCAGCAACATATTGCATGTACTTCTTCAGTGCAAGTAAGGCAGAACTCACAGACACTAAAAGTCAATAACATTTTCCCAAATAATATTAGGTCCAATGCAGTTGTAAATATTTACTTACCAAACTATAATTGTCTGAAATTTAAATCGCCTTCAATAAGAAACTCTTAAATTTTTTCACGAAGACAAAAGATTTTCAAGTCCTCCTCTAAAAGCACCCAGCTATGGACTTTGTTATTCTTAATATTATTTTCTCATTGACTAAAGACATTATTTAGCAATAGCAGCAGTATCGGATTTTACCTGTATTTATTTCACGAAATGCCATTGGCAGAGGATGAAAATCTTGACAGGAATTGAACAGTGCTGATTCCTCTGGTTCCATGGTTTAGATTACATTATATGGACCTATGATGAGCAGAGGGTCAGAATGAGAGGGGACCAGGGCAACAGATTTCTTAATATTGCAACATCACACAGGATGTTTACACTAGGCCTAATACGTAAGCTACTCTCTTCACCTAAGAAAAGTAAAGGCAATGTACTCCAGGTTGTACAGATTAAGTTTGTTGTTTCTTCTATGTATAATGAACCGTTTCTTTATTTCTAATGATAAAGTTAAAAATATTACCCATAATGGTTTCTTCTCTGCCTTAATTATATTTTTCAAATACAATAAATAATAAACAATAATAAATAATTTAATGCAAATAAATGATACTGTATTTGAATAAGATTGTCCCAGATATTGATTTTCAGTAATACCTTTTTTGTGATTATAAATATTCATGCTCATTGTAAATTATTCAGTGATCATGGCAGATAACCCTGTTCCCTCAATATAACCACTGTTAATATAATTATTCATAGCTTTTCCTAATTTTTCAAATGACCGGTGGATGTTTTATTTTAAAAAATAAAAGGAGCTATTTAGTTGTCAATAAATTAAATAATGAAATAAATTATGATTTCTTTCTATAATAAAATTTACACAGTCATTAAGGGTAGATGAGGTAGCTCTTCAAGTATTTATCTGGATAGTTTTCCATGTTATATTGTGGAAAAAGGGGAGAATTTATTGCGTGATATGATCTTATATTTTGGTAGAAAAATTTCATCATTATGTGTGTATTTGTAATATAATAATGTTATGTATCTAATCTGGTAGTTAAGATTGTAATGTAATAATATTTAGGTTACTAACTTCATAAATTTGTGTTTTTCATATGTGGTTTTCTAAACAGGCAGGACAAATAGAAAGCACAAAATTATGTGACTTAAAAGGTATATCAATAAATGTAAACTTGCTAAGTGCTCCAGTAAAAATGTAAAAATTATCACAACGGGTTCTTAAATTTTTAAAAATGTTTTATGTTATTTACATAAGTTATATCTAGTAGGTAGGGATGTGGAATGGCAGAAAATTAAAGATAAAAATTTACATAATGCAAACACTAATCAAACTGAAGTATCATAGTTCCTAATATCTGACAAAATACACTTTAAGGCAAAATATAGTAGATAAGATGGGTCTCTTAATAATAACATAAGTTTCAATTCAATAATAATGTATCACAATTTTAACATAACCTTTTAACATAATTCAATATACAGCAAAGATGAAATGATACGTGTATATAGAAGAAACAATAAACAAAACATAATAATTTGGGGAAATTTTAACACACTCTGATACATCAAGCAGACCAAAAGAAATCAGATTTGGATAATCTAAAGAAGATTCAAACAATACATAAACAGCACAATTTATTTTATTGAATAAAGATGCCAACTTCTCTCAGGTCTTGTTTGTCTAAAAAATTGTTTTTGTCTAATACTTGAGGAAAAAGGCTAAATAATGAGTTCTATCTTGATTCATTTTCTGTAAGCATATAGCGTTAATTAACATGCTTCTGATTTCCATTTTTTGCTGTTCGAAATCAGCAGACAGGATAAATGTTGCCTTTTTCTAGCAATTGTCTTTTCCCTTTTGCTGAATTTGGAAATTTATCATTGTTCCTGGTGCTCTTCAGTTTTTACTATGACGTGCTTATGTGTGGATTCATTTTATTTTTTAAGATCTTGATTGACGTTAATTAGACTTCTTAAATGTGTAGATTGGTGTCTCATTATCAGTAGACTGGAAAAGTCACAGCCATTAATTCCTAAGTCTCCTCCTTTCTCTCTTCTGCCCCTTTCTCTCCTCATCAGTGCTACCTTGAGGCATTTGAAACTGCTTCATGGTTTTTGTTTTTTTTCTTATTTTGAGACAGAGTCTTGCTCTGTCGTCCAGGCTAGAGTGCCATGGTGTCAGCGTAGCTCACAGCAACCTCAAACTCCAGGGCTCAAGTGATCCTTCTGCCTCAGCCTCCCGAGTAGCTGGGACTACAGGCGCACAACAACAGGCCTGGCTAATTTTTCTGTTTTTAGTAGAGACGGGGTCTCATTCTTGCTTAGACTAGTCTTGAACTGAGCTCAAGCGATCCGCCTCGGCCTCCCAGAGTGCTAGGATTACAGGCGTGAGCCACTGCACCGTCCTGCTTCATGTTTAACATGTTTAATTTTTTTCATACTTTTTATTTTTTGTGTCTATGGGCTGCATTTTAAACAATGGCTTCAGAAGTGTTTTTCATGTAGATGTTAAACTTATCCGACATTTTATTTTATCTTTCAAAAAATTATATTGGGTTCTTTTACAAATATACAAAATCTACAGATTTTTAAGAGTTTCTTATTTTCCGAACACATTTCCAAATGTGTCTTATATTCCTTAAAACACAGTAAATATAGTTAAGTTCTACCATGTGTATGGTTATTGCAGTGGCAGTTCTGTGAACATCTTCTGGTGTCTTTTTTGTTGTCGCTGGTTCTTTCTAAGGTGACTTGTTTACTTGTGTACTTTGTTTTTTAGTTTGTTTTTGGCCCTGAGCTTCTCATCTTTCTCACTAATTTGTTTATGGTAATACATTCTTCCTGGGATGAAATGAGTTGTTCTAGACAATGTTTGTATTTTCTCCTCCTGTGAGGTGACTAGAAATAGTACTAATTTAGGATATTTAGGATAATATTACTATTATACTAAATATACTATTATCCTAAATATACTATTTAGGATAATATTACTAATTTCATTTTAAAATGAAATATTGGCCTGGTGACCTTTTTAACTAGAGAGGAGATGTTAATGCAGCCTGAAAATTCACATGAAACCTGGCTCCAGGGATACTATTTCAAGAAGGAGATGTTCTTTTCAGTCACCAGGGAGAAGTTTAAGTTCATTCTATCCTAAGAATGTAGTAAGAGTTGGGTGTTGTGGGAATTAATTGATACATGAGAAATCAGGTATTTAGACTTTGAAGTCATAGTAAGATGCTATTTTAGTCACAGCTCTAATATCAAGTGAGATAAATGTGAAACATGGCATTTGTATATTCCCCATTCTTTTTAAGATAAGCTTTTATGATAAAAATTATAAATTAAATAAGGTAACTAATTAGAATTCTTTTCCTCTGAAATATGACAGGCATACAGGAAATCGCAGAAAACACATATGTAGAAGTCAATGAGTAATGATAAAATAAATGCTGGATGAAACTGGACATTACTGCATCGCAGGGTGTCTCCAATATTGAACCTCTTCCTTATTGCAACACGTCCTCCTGGAGCTAACCATTCTTCTGATTTTCTTGCTGCTTATGCCTGCTCACTTGCCATAGGAAAGATGCTTTAAGGGCAGTGATGAAAATTTGCAAAGACCAGACCAAACCAAAACAAAAAGCCAACCTGGTCTTGAAAATGGGAGAACTTAACCAAGAATAAATAAAATAATGATCAATTGCCACTAATAATCAAGGTGAAATTTGAGAGCCCGATGTGAATTAGCACCAGGCAATTTGACCTCCGTCATCAGATATATGCAATCTGGACACAGAAAGAGAGGACATGGAATCGAATTTAGCTAAGAGCAACAGTTAATTAGGCATATATAATGGAAAATTGCCAGTTGGTGGCAATAAAATCAGTCAAGTGACTCACCAGTAGGTCTAGGTCTGTGTGGTTAGAGCATGGCAGTAATGATGAATAAGAAGATAAAAGTCAAGAGATAGTGCTTTAATGATATTGAAGACAAAATTAAGCAGAATGAATAAGGTTGACAGGAAAGATAAATGTTGTCTTCATAGATTTTTAAAAATATAATTGATTTTGAGAAGGTGGAGTTGCTTTTGATCTTCTGTGTCAAATGTGTACTGTACAGAGAACAGGGACTCATTTTTCTGCACCCACACTACTGGTTCTGAACCTTGGGTGAAATACCTAGAATTTTCATACATTCACTGCATTAAGGGAGGGAGGGAATGAGAAAGGGAAAAATAAAAAAAAGTTATTGTTTGACCCCTTAATTAATATAGTCATTTTTTATTATAAGGGAGAGCTCGATACTTAAACAGATCAATTGCCATTTGGGTTTTGCATAGTTTGTGGTTTTTTGTTTTTGTTTTTTTTAAACTCAGTTCATTATTATTTCTCCCACCTTATGGTGGAAAAGAAAGAGTAGAATTTGGAAGCTGAATTTGTGAATTAAGGACTCAGTTCTAGTTAGCTAAGTGCAATTAATCATTAATTGAGTAATTGATATGCAAACAGTCTGTAAAAATTATTTTCTTAATTCACTTTTCAAATTCTTTTCTAAAATTGGGTAAAAATATTTCACAGGTGGTTGTGAGAATCATGATAAAAATGTGTTTAAATGCATTCTTGATAGTAATATGCTCTATAAACGTTATATTTATTATTTGTCTTATGATTTTGCTTCAACTAGTCCCTCTGCTTTTTTTTTTATTAACAGATTTTATTTTTTAGAAAAGTTTTAGATTACAGAAACAATTGAGCAGAAATTTTTGTTGTATAAGTACAGACATTTCCTTATAGGCTTCCAATTTTTGGCAATTATAAATAAAAGTGCTATAAACATTCCTGTGTTTTATAGTGTTTTGTCCTGCCAAACCTGCTGCTGGAATTGTCCCCAGAGCAGCGGCAGCAGGGGAGTTCCCTCCCACAAGGGGGTGCCCAAACCGGCCCCAGATGAAAGGAGCACTAAACGCCAGGGTGATCAGTCCAAAGCAGCGGTCCCCAGTCTTTTCGGTACCAGGGGCAGGTTTCATGGAAGGTAGTTTTTCCACAGACGGCGGGAGGGAGAGGAGGATGGTGGCGGAGGGGGATTGCGGACCGCAGGTAAAGCATTTATTTTAGGAACTTCCTTAAAGAGGGCTGCAGTAATCTTTTCAACAGAAAGAGAGAGAAAAAGGGTGTGTTCTACATAGATATATCCCAGAAAGAGAGACAAGGTATAGAGTTCACAGGAGTGTTTAAGGAATTTGGCTCAGGGGCGAGACCAATTTCTTTCAATGTTTTAAAAAACAACGTATGTGCCTTTATCAGTGTCTGGGGTTTGGGTTCAAGCCTGCTGAGAAAAACCGGCAGCTGGTTGGGTCACAGAGTGGTCAAGGTACTCTGGATTTTAGGTCAGGACACAGAGAGAAGGGGATTGGTGAACCCCACATATAGCTTGATGTCTTATGCTGCAAAGACATTCATTATTTTATGTGCTCCACACGCATCTTCTGTATGCGAGCGACTCTAGTATATATTAAGAAGCTACTCTAGTAGCTACTCCAGTATATGTTATACAAGATATAAATATAAATAAGACATGGTCCAGCCATTAAAGAATTTATGTTCTAATTGGATAGAGTTTTGTACAACTAATTTAACTACAATATAAGAATATGAATGTAAGCTCTTCTTAAGCATGCATGTATGATTCCATAGATTTTCAGGAGAGTAGAATTAATTATCACTGCAGGCAATCTGTGATTTGAGAAAAGAATAAAACGAACGTTTTAATTTCTAATTCATAATTTAATTGCAACTCATTTTTGTCATTTTACACAATGTTACATAAAGACGGACATGATACTCCTGTTTGCAAAGTTAGACTTGGGAATCTGTTTAATGTAATGATAGAGAACCTTGCCTAGTATTTAATTGCCATTCTTATCCAAAGTATTGAGTTTGGTCAGTATTTTGTTTTTGGTGGCTTGGAGCTTCATTTGGCAGCCCGACGTCTAGGGCCAGATTTCCAGACGTGAGGACCTCTTCTCCATCACCTTCATGGATTTCAGTCAGGTTTTGCTGCAGTGATATTTACTCTGGTCTGATAGAGGATAAAACTTTAACATTTTAGGATCTTCATGACTTGAGCCTTCTCTGAGAGCCAGGTTTTAATGAGCAGAATTGACAGTGAGAATCTGGAAGCAGAGCAGTAGGGTGAAGGAAGTCAAAAGAATCAAAGTAGCAAACTGAGTTTAGAATCATGAAAGCTCTTCCTCCAGTCAACAGGGTATTCCACAGAGCAAAACAAGAGAATAAACACACAGCAACAAAGGCAAGATGTCCACATAGATATTTCGTTGGTTCTTCTGTAGCTAACTTTGTACTTAATTCTAATAAGTCTGAGTGGTCTCATGGTAGAAAATTCTGTTTAATTTTACACAGGTGATAGTTTATGAAAGCCAAAGAGTACTTTTTTACCTCCATTTTTCTTAGGAATTTCCTGTGGTGCCTACCCAAAACTCAGATTCCCGTGTTCCACCAAAAAACTGGATGATGTCTGACCTTCACTTGTAGCTATCAGCTGAGCCTCACCGCTGACAACACTTTCCTAGGTGAGGTGATGGTATTGCTAGTCCAGTGTGATCAGCCAACTCCAGCTATACCATTTGGCCTGTGAAAATAATCTGTGCAGGTTTTCAGCTTTCCAAACCATTTACAGTCTGACAATGGTGCACGTCTTATTACAAAAGTTGCCGAAAGGCTCATATTGAAAGTATCTGATGGTCTTCCGTGCTCTCTGTGATCCAGAGGCATCTGGTATTGTTGAGCTTTGGTGTGGCCTCCTCAAAAATGAAAGCAGCTTCTGACTTTGCTTTCCTCTCATACTGTGTATTCAAGAATAATCCCTGAAGTAGTGCTGTCTTGATTCCTTTTCTGACAATATTGCTTCTCTTGCACATCCTATATAGCCTGTGTTTAATGGTAACCACGGATTTAAAAACCCTTACTTTTATTTATAAAATAAGTCCTCAGTTTTAAATTATATTCTTCCAGAAACTGTCATTTTAGTATAGAGTTTTTGCTACTTATTGCTAAGAATAGGTTGCTTTTTTCAATATGTTCTGCAAATTATAGATGTTTTATTCACTTATTATTTCAGGAATTGTTTTTATCATGGTCCAGCTTTCTGTTTCTCTGATATAAATGTTTGAATGTGTCTTCCAGAAGCTTTATTACCAAAGCACATTTTCTTTTTTTTTTTTTTTTTTTTTTTTTTTTTTTACTGAGACAGGGTTTTGCTCTGTTGCCTGGACTAGAGTGCCATGGCATCAGCCTAGCTCACAGCAACCTCAAACTCCTGGGCTCAAGCAATGCTCCTGCCTCAGCCTCCCAAGTAGCTGGGACTACGGGTGCTCACCACCATGCCAAGCTAATTTTTTTGTTTGTTTCTATTTTTAGTTGCATGGCTAATTTTTTCTATTTTTAATAGAGACAGGGTCTTGCTCTTGTTCAGGCTGGTCTTGAATGCCTGACCTCAACTGATCCTCCTGTCTCGGCCTCCCAGAGTGCTAGGATTACAGGCATGAGCCACCACTCCTGGCCTCATATTGTGTTTTTCAAGGAAGGATAAGTTCAAAATTTCAAAAGATTTGGATTTATGTAAATAGGCAGGTAGTCAGGGGTTTTCTACATATGCATACACTTGCCCATTTATTCCTGTTACAAAATATGTTACCTAAATACACCCAACTAAGATGAAATTTCAAAGAAATGCATATTTAGAACACGGCTACATTTACATAGCTGTATGTATGACTTACATCAACTTTTCCATCCTCGTATTATTTCTCATTCTCACTATAGCAATGATTTTTCCAGTCTCGTGTTATTTCATATTATCTGTCTCTTCATTCCTCCCTCCTTCCTCTTGCCACAAAAAACCCTTTCATGATTCTGAAGCTAATGTTACTTGTGGTCATGGTTGTCCAAATGATAATGACATTAATGTGACAGAATGGTAGTGGTCACCCACATCTATTCTTGTAAATGTCAGTGTTGATTTTGCTGTCCTCTGTTAAGCTAAACCTGTTGTTTCTTTGTCCTGATACACATATTTGATTTCCAATATCTTGTGTAGTACAATTTGATTATTTTTCTCAGAAGTGGCTTTCTCCTTTCCCAGAATCTGTAAGAATCATTGTAAAAACAACAAAAGTGATCTGGGTGCTAAATGCTCTTTCAAGTGCTGGCAGCACTGTGGTTGGAAATATTCTCTACAGAGGTGGGTACAGTGGATGTTTCAGCCACACCTTTTACACGATTGCAGTGTATTGACCATAGGTGTGATGCTACTGCTAAAATTAATCACTGGATTAAGTGCGGAAGAAAATCTATTGTTCTTTCTGAAAAAAAATTCAACGCAGGCCATATTGTAGCAGAGATGGTTTATTTATTTAACAATTATATGGCAAACATTTTTTAGCAGTCAATATTCTAAAAAAAGAGTACTTTATCAGAAGCTACTTTTTATTTCCTTATTATTAATGACAAACAGATTTTTTTTTTTTTTTTTTTTGTTGAGACAGAGTCTCACTGTCTTGCCTGGGGTGAGTGCCGTGGCGTCAGCCTAGCTCACAGCAACCTCAAACTCCTGGGCTTAAGCAATCCTACTGTCTCAGCCTCCCGAGTAGCTGGGACTACAGGCATGCGCCACCATGCCCGGCTAATTTTTTCTATATATATTTTTAGCTGTCCAATTAATTTCTTTCTATTTTTGGTAGAGACGGGGTCTCGCTCTTGCTCAGGCTGGTCTCGAACTCCTGAGCTCAGAACGATCCGCCCGCCTCGGCCTCCCAGA
>RJWJ010001242.1:0-34889 GCA_004363605.1 Indri indri | reverse complement strand
CAAACAGATTTTTTTAGCTGCCTATATTCTAGACAATGTTGTGTAGGGCAACAGGATAATGATCACACATGTGCTCCATGGTTGAGTGTCAGAAGATGCCAAGAGATTCTGGCACAGATTCTAGCCTTTTCCAGGACCTGATCAAATAAGGAAACTTAAAAAACTGTTGTGTGTCAACAGGCACAGTGACGATTTTTACGTGGAGTTATTTAATGTCTTCCTCCGCGGCAGAGTAAGGGTTTTTTCTTTCGTGTCTTTATCTGCCCATTATTTCCATCTACAAAATACGCTAAGCACTCTATCAGAAGAAAACGCCAGGTAAAAATAGTCTCATGGAAAATATGACTCCAGTATGTGTAGTCCGGTCAATGCTGCTTTATGATCTTCATTTTATTTTTCTTTGTGTTTGACTCTTTCCTCTTCTGTCCCTTCTCTTCATAGGTAAATATCATCATGGCTCTGAGTTTACTGTTGTTTCCTGTGGTCACACTTGTTGGAATAACGCAAATAATGCTTGCAAACCTCAGTTCTGGTCCCCTCGTCTCCCCACTAAGCTGTGTCTTCTGCTCCTTCTGCTTCGACTCCCAATATCTCTGCAGTAGGGTCTTATTCTTTGCATCAGACACGCTGTTCCTCTGCCCATTACCCACCCACTTCATCCTCGAGATGGTAAGGTCACGTCAGGACTAGCGTAGGCGTTAACAGATATTTCAATAGCAGCAACTCTGTGCTTGGAATTATTCTGTACTGTACAGTGTCATGTGTCTGCTGCACCTTTCACACACACAGAGTGCACTGAGCTGATGGCTGAGGTCTGACCAAACGGTGGGCAAGGGTCATATCAGAATCCAGAGATTTCCATTAAAGTTTAAAGTTCAATCTCCAAATTTACTGTAACTAATGATTAATGGCCTCTATCCTAGAGCACCAACACATTGAGCATTCATTAGGTGTTAAACACATTTAAACCATTTTCACAAACATATTTCCAATAAACTGTTTATTTACATTTCACCTTTTTATAGATGATGGAAATGAATCTTAAAAGAATCATGTAACCTACTCTAGTTTACAGATCTACCAAAAGCAGAATCAAACACCTGAAACTACTGATTTTTGACACCTCACATTTAGCAGGTTAAGGAAGGGGAAAGAATGATCACCTGATCGGGATTGATTAGAAATTAGTTTTGAATGCTAAATAGCCTATCTTTTTTTTTTTTTTTTTTTTTTTTTTTTTTTTTTTTTTTTTTTTTTTTTTTTTTTTTTTTTTTTTTTATTTTTTTTTTTTATTGTTTGTTGTTTATAGGGGTACAGGTGTTTAGGTTACGTATGATGCCCTTGCCCCCCCTTCCCCCCAAGTCCCAGTCCCAAGCATGTCTTTGAATCATCATTTTATATAGATTGGTGCCACTGTTTTTCTAGATCTCTGTGTGCTTGGTTCTCATTGGATTACCCCACTGATCCCATAATCATCACACTGCTGAGAGAGTTGTGTTAATTCTGACTTCAGATCATTTTTAAGTATCACTCAGTTTTTATAAATCCACCTATTGCCTGGCTTCATTTATACATTCGCCTATTCATTCATTACACAGATAATTATTTTAAAAAATTTGCTATGTTTTAGGCATAGTTTTAGGAGCTTTAGATACAGGAGTAAACCAAGACAGCTAAAATCCCTGCTCTCATGTTACTTTTTCTGGCAGTTGTGACAGAGCTAGATAATAAAATAGGCAGCCCTATTTTTGAGTCAGAGTTCAGTAGAACGCACGTGCATTTTCCTCACTTCTCCATCTTTTCCATACCCATGGAACTGTATTGGTAGAAATTCAATTTGTCACACAATAGAGGGTGTAGGAATTCCTTCATCTCAGCATGCTTTTGTCTTTTTCTGTGTTTTAGATTCTGGTTTCCATGACTGTTTATAAACAGCTTTGTTTTTATAATGAGCCCCACTGGAGTTTTCTTTGATGACTAAAAATCTTGGAGAGACTGTATCTAAATATAGGTGTGATATGCAGTGTGGGGCACAGGTTTGAAGATTAGAGAGCCATTGGGAGAATGGTATGTAAGACATTAGCACAGTTATTAAACGAGTTGTTATTTATAAAATACTTTGAAGAGTGCATGGCATACAATAAGTATTTGTTGGTGCTTGTTACATATATGAACACATGTGTAAATGCAAATCACTGAGAAGACTTTTTGACTTACATTCATACTTCTTACTAATAAGTTGTGAAAAATGCTTTACAAATAATGAGAACATTTGCCCTTTCTGTTCCATGGTACAATAAGCACACAAAATGTCAGAAGCATTTTTTTCCAACAGTTTCTTCTTTAAAAAACAGAGGCCATATTGGCATTTTATGAACAAGGAAATATCTTTTCTACAGAAAGATGTAATTCCCAACATTCTCATGTCAGTTGTGAATTTCCCTCATCAGCAGTAGTGGTGCCTTAGACAGGAGCCGGTGGTGATGAAGCTTTTGACAGCAGATGTGATTGAAATACTACTTCAGCAACCACCAGAGGAGATAATTTGTAAGAGAATCAAAAGACCTATTTTGAGGTGAAGACATAAATTTTATTAACAATAATATAAATTAAAAAGGATATATTTAAATATATCTAATTTAGGACTCTTGACTGAATTTTGGCCATTCTTTTTTAGTATAGTTAGATTTAGTATAAGGAAGCACTTCTAGGATTGGATTATACATTTCTTAGTAACAGTTTGAAGTCTCTTCCAAAAAATAAACAAGAAAAGAGCCAAATGAGTATTTGTCCCTCAGCTGTGGACACCAAGGGCGTGTTGCTTTCTACCTCCTTTCATGTCTTTGTACAGAGACTCTCTCACGGGCTGCCTTTCCTCACGAGCTGACTTCAAATTTTATTATCTCACTTCACACCTGTCCCAGCTTTTCCAACCCCCCTTCTTTGTTTTATATTTCTCCACCTGACAAACTTTTTTATGCATGTGTGTTCTTATTGTCAGACTCCAGTAATGGAGTTAAAATACTACAAAACAGGGATTTTTTTTTTTTTTTTTTTTTTTTTTTTTGTGGGATGCTTTATCCATAGCATCCAGAAGAGTATCCAGCGCTTAGGAAGTACCCAGTCTCATTTCTTAAATAAATACATTGATTTTAGCCTGAAGTATGTTCAAAACCAGTTTTGATGCTTATTGTTAAAATAGCTGGGAAACATCTTAATAATCCGATTATAACATATCTTTCAAAAAGTTATTTATTTTTAAAATGTGGATTTTAATCCATTCTAATGTCAGCCTGACTTTTCTATTAAAGCAGTTTCTGCTTTGTATTGATGCAGATCTTATAATTGTAACACAAGGCAAAATATCCTGTTCTTTGTAGAGTGTTGAAGGGGAAGAGTGAAAGTCATTCAAATTAACTAGTGGAAGATTTCAAATATTTAGCATATCATTTTAAAGACATGACGAAGTAAATTGCACAGATGTGACTTCTTTGGTACCTCCACATGTTGATAAACATTTTTACAGTTTTTCATAGAGGAATTACAACACCCCAAACTCACTTTCTTCTCCTGTCAGTCACTGAAAAGAGTCAAAGAGATGACTACATTTAAAGAATCTGGGAGAAAGTAAACAGGCCATTTCTTTTTTTTTTTTTTTTTTTTTTCTGTTGTCAGGACTCTGAAGAGTTCAATAACCAAGAAAAAAATCACATTAAATGGTAAATTATAAAACTTAGTAGATAGGATTTACTTTTTTGACTATCCTAAGGCAATGTTACCAAAAGTTCAACCACTTGCTCATGAGGCCAAATCAGAAGAATGAGGACAAGCGGTTTGGGGAGGAAGGAAAGAGTTTACTTTGCTGACAAAGGAGGAAATATGGTAGACCTTCTCATCTCAAAATCCCAAATTTTCTGAACATAGGCAGAAATACAGAGCTTTTAAAGGGAGGTGTCTCGACTTCAGGCAATTACTGTGGTTAACTATTCTAATCATCCCCTCTCTGCCAAAGACAAAGCCCATGACCTCTGCTAGCCCCTACCTAGGAGCTGGCCCCACCTGGGAGTATTAACTAAGACTTAACCTGCCTCAGGGATGCAGGCCAGAATGCAGTTCCAGAAGAGTGGGGGAAGTTTTCCAGGCCATTCCCTCTGTTACAGTAACAGGATAAAACTCTTTAGTATGAAAAAGAAAGTTTTTCTCAGCTGAGACATAATTTATACTTTGTACTTTGTCTCATGAAGCTGACTTATGGTACCTAACTCTACTGTCTTGGAATGTGAACGTGTTGTATGTATCTCTATTATGTTATTAATAAGTTGAACTGTAATAAACCTTTTCATTAGACAGAGATTTTAAGTTAAGAGATAACATTTATTCATGTCATTCTGTCCCTTTTTGTCTGCCTGGAACATTGTAAACATGCCAACCACGTATTGTGAGTAGTAAATATACTTCAATTGTTACAGTCAAATTATAATGCTTACTTCGCACTTACATTTTTCTGGTCAAAGATTTCTCATCCCTCCCACCACACACACACACACACACACACACACACACACACACACTCATAATAAAAGGAAGGTGCAAGGTAGAAATGACTTTCCCCTATGAAACCCAACATCAAACAAATTCAAATAAGTTCTAAATTCTAAATTTTAAGAAGGACCATTCACCTTGGTGTCACCATCCTATTCAACTGGATTGTTTTATATCCTGAAGTATCAAAAAATTTACAAATAAATATAGGTATATATAGATGCTTTTTAAAAATTAAATTATGCTTCATAGAAGACAAAGGGCATGAGAATAGAGAAACCAGGAAATAAAAAATATAATCAAAAGCTTACTAGGACTTTAAAACCCATCCCTAGATTATACAAAATTAGGGTGACCATTTAGTTTAATTATATGCCTAAATCTGGAGGTCTGTAAGACCAGGTAGTACGTGGTCAAGTGTGTGTGCATGTATATATATACATATATGCATATACACACATACATATGCAAATATATGTTATTACATAACAAATATTCATTCAATACATCTGTGGTAATTTATGTGTCTAAATTTAAACAAAGCCTAAAAATTCCTACGATAATTGGGACAAAATAAAATGTAATTTCTTACGACTGTGCAAAATGACTCTCTACATTTTAATCTATTAGAGGTAGGCAGAGGTTGGTGACATTCAGCTCAGCCAGCGCTAGCCTAGTTGACTTTGAGCATGTTTCCTTGATAATCCTCCATGTCTTCAACAATGAAATTTAAGACATAGAACTGTCAATATCATGGGGTATATGAAGATTAGATAAGGTAGATCTAACAAAATAATCAAACACAAAGCCTGACATACAGTAAACTCAAAAATTGCTAACTGTTTTATAGACAATTATTAAATATAATCAATTATAGACTACTTCCCTATTAAAGAATTAGAGGAGAATTATAAAATGTTAACAGTAATCCTTTGTATAATACTTTTTCTCAGATTTCTTTCAGACTACTGGAGCTTGGGAATGTCTACATTGTTTAACACTCACCGAATGAGATATTAGTCACGAAAGTTAAAAGGTGAGTTGGTGAGACTGACAGATTTTAACTGTTTTGATTCTTCATCTGCTTGGGCACTGGTGTCTTACTGTTCTTAGGAAATCCTTTATTACTTCCTGCCTCTTTTTTTCTTTATACCCAAATTACAGCAGCAGATTTTGACCGCAGAGCTCTGCAATATAGATATTTTTGCCCAAAGGCCAAGAAAGAACCTCAATGCCACTTCATTGATGCTAAGTGAAACTACTTGAGCTTTGGACTTCAAGAAGTGATCAATCTGTTGACTTTGGTTTGTTAATTTCAGAACGAGAACCCAAAGGGCCACCCAATAGCTCACCACAGAGAAACTGTTTCCAGCTACATAGGAGTTGACAAGCCACAGCTCTAGCTGAGCTCTTTGCAACTCTTTCATGAGGTTCTTACACCTTGCTTAAGTCCCATGTGGTGCACAAACCTATTATTTAGTAAAGATGTACAGTAAGGGCTGAAATTAAGAAATTTTGAAACAAGTTATATGTTTTTTCCATTCTGGTTTTATAAACCTCTTTCTACCGTAAACAATCTGGGATAATGCCAGTTTTATTCAAAATATATATTACCAATATGTCACACCACTTGGACCCTTCTTTTACCATGTAGATATCTCATTTAGTAAAACAGTTATTAGAGAATGTCAAGTGCCATGAAAGATCTATGCATATTCATTCATATCTTGCCGTTTGTTTTATTTCTTCTTGAGTCTGAGTAACAATTCTGAACCACATGCAGAATTTGTTGCTGCTTTGTTTTTTTTGTTTGTTTATCTGTTTATTTTAGTGAGAAGCAGTTCTCTTGGTACTTTTAACTTGATGCAGATGCAAAAAAGGGGAAACTTATCAAATGTCTCTGGTCAGTCTCCATGAGTGAATTTGTAACTCTCAGTTACAATTGCAACTGTAAAATGATACCATGTTTGTAAGAACAATAGTTAGGCCTAAGAAGAGGGACAGAGATGGGGAATGGTCAGTCAGTGGTGCGGTCAGAACACACACAACACATCTTCTATGGGTATGGTTCTTGGCACCTCGAAACTATTACAATGGTAATATCGAAGACCAGTGATTACAGATGTTAACAAAAGACCAATGGTATTTGTGGAGGGAGGTGAAAAGAGAACTTTATTTTCTAAAAGCAATTTGCAGATTGGGGAGGCATAGCCTTCAGTGTAAAACAAATGTGTTCTGGGGGTGCAGGGGTGTTGCTGAGCTAAAGATTACTAAGGCAAGAACTACAGCGCAGGGGAGGGGAGTCAGGGGACTGAGGAACAGAGTCCTGATTGGATGACATTTGAGCCTCACTTTACCAGTCTCTCTTAATTGGCTTCTTCCAGACGGTGGGTTGGTTGGCCCCAGGTGGTCCATTGGTGGTCAGTTGGGGAATTTCCAGGTGCAGCCAACCGATAACAGGAACTGGTTTGGCTTGATGGTAGAAAGGGAGGTCCTGTGATGCTTTTGCAACATCTTTCTGAGAACACAGAGTAAGTGACAGCTTTCACACCCAGCCACGGCCACTTCCTTCGGTTGTAACTTTGAGCCCCTCAGTTAGCCACTGGGAGTGCATTTTGTCTGTGAGCTGGGGGCATACTTTAACACTGACCAACATAACAGATATAATAATAATGAAAAAGCTTGAACTATTGTGAGAATTACAAATGTGACAGAGAGAGGTGAAGTGAGCACAGGTTATTGGAAAAATGGTGCTGATAGACTTGCTGGATGCAGAGTTGCCACAAACCTCCAGTGTGTAGAAAACACTGTGTCTGGGAAGCACAACAAAGCAGAGTACAATAGAACGAGGTGGCCTCTACTCATCCATATAAGAGGGTGGATTGTCTTCAGATGTTGACTCCACTCCCACGGTGATTCGGGACATGGATGAAGGGAAGTGCTAGTCTGAGCGGCACATGCGTGTCATCCAATGCAACTCTCTTCCAACAGCACGGCTCCTTCTTGTCAGAGGCGTGCTGTCCTGCATCTCTGATGTCTCCCTGTCACCTGCCTGCCCTCATCCACCACGGCACTTTTACACTTCTTCTCTTTCCCCTCATATATGGGAGTTTTTCTTAGTCTTGGGGTTGGGAAACAACTTTTTCACTTTGTAAGGGAGGGAGAAATGGCTTCTCTTCACCTTCATAGATTCTTTGGGGAGGCTACCAGTTAAGTTGACATAAAACAGATCCACAGGGAGCCACATGGGTCCCACAGAAATAGGAGACTCTAAGAAGGGCTAGATGATGGAAGCTTATACAGCATTCGGAGCTACTGAAAGGAATCAGGCTTCTGGGGGAGGGAGGGGAGAAATTAGTGGAGGGAAAGGAAGAGGAAATGCTTGGCCAATAAAGGTATTTCCTTGTTATGCAGTTAAGACTCTCTCAGCCCAAAAATGTTCTCTAGAAGCAGTCCTGTTCTGACATAGATTTCCTCTACAGATGTAAATTTCAGTGTTTTTTTTTTTACATGAGCTGCTCCAGTGCTGTAGTGTCTCATAAGAACCAGCTTGAAATACACCAAAGAAGAGTGTTTTGGGGTGGCATGTTCTCATCTCCTGCAGTCATATTTTGGGGTGGTGTGTTCTGAGCTGCAACAATGCCTTCCTTTTTTAAAATATGCATCCCCAAACATCCCTTGCATATTAGAAAAGCAAAAGAAGCTGAGATGTTTATATATCAAGTCCTGAGATTCCTTGATGTGAGGGCAGCAAAGCTCCAGGGGGACAAGAAGGCCCCAGTCCTAGAGATGGAGAAGTTTGCCCAAGTACAACAAAAGTTTCCAGGGATATGAGAGAGGCAATGGCAACTTCTGCCGTAAGTGAGGATGAAGAGGCATTTCATATGTTTGAATGCATGTTTGACTGTACACATAGAACTATGTGCGTATTTCTCATTATCCATGTGGACAAAACTTACCAATTTCTCAAGAAGTTATCACCAAAGATTGGACTGTCAAGTCAGATTCACAAGTGTTATCAGAGATTTCACCCAGTATCAAACTTTACTAATAATCTCAGTGCTATAATAATTGTGAAGTACAGGAAAATAAAACAACGGAAAGTGCAGGCCTGCCAATGCAGCTACTCAGGTCTCCTTTCTTCCCCTTAGGACATTCTCTGGACAAGATTAATAGATTAACATATGAGGTCTCTCAATGGGGTTTGTGGCAGCATCACTTACACAAAAGGAGATGTTTGGTCAAGTCACATCTTCATTTTATACTCAGATAGTTACCTACCTTATGTGACATTTTTAGGAAGTCCTGCACCATACATCCGTAGATTCTAGTTTTATCTTTTGTTTTGTTTTCAACATAAACAATTTAGACAATTTAATACATCCTGCTAAAAACATTCCATAGATAAGGATTTTGACAAGCAAAACCCACTAGTGTTTGCTAGTAAGTTTGTTATTAGCATTTTTACAAGGAGGCTTTACCAGATTAAAATCCTTCTTTTCTTCTTTCTCAGGGAGCCCTCTCTCCCTCCTAAAAGGAGACTCATTTGCAGCATGGTGTTAGCAATTTTCTTTCCACTCAGAGACTGTGCACATTTTTCGAAAGCAGTGAGATCAAAATAAATTTCCTATTCATGGCTACTGAGATGTGTATTGTGTGAAGTGAAAATAAAATCCTAAGCCCCCTGTTGACTCAATGGACCCTTCTTGGCCAAGGGGACCCCAGAGAGTTCCCAGCCATGAGGGGATGGGAGGTATAAAGCACAACTGCACATGCGCATATTTTCCCTTTTATAAATATTCATAACATATAAAATATGTATATTTAGCCATCCTGCTCAGTAAAAATTCTTCTTCCCATTGTCCCTGCCTCAGAGCATGTGTTTCTGGTTTGTGGCAGGGGGTCCTGCTTTCCAATCTGCTGTAATAGCCATCCTAGGCTGTTACCCTTTATAAAACAGAAAGCTGTCCTTTCCAAGTTATAAACCTCATTATTTGTTTCCGTTAACAAATTGGTAACCATGAAGGGATCCAGGGAGACCCCTGGTTTCCCCAGCGTGATTGGAAGTCAATGCACCGACCTCTGCACCAGCCCATGGATAGCTCAGCTGTCTCCTCCACCTCTCTGGCAGGAACTTGGGTGAGCTCCCCGGGATCCAAGATCTGCTGCTTTTAGGATGAAAATCTCCAAGGCTGTATTTCTCTCCACCCCTTCTCTTTATTTCCTCCTAATTTCATTTCCCTCCCTTCTAGAGCCTGGAGGGAATGTCTTTGTTGGCCATGGGTTTTGGGGTGGGAATCTAGTTGGACTCAGCTGGCCCATAATGTTTGTGGGGACACTCACATTAAGGGCACAGGAGTGCTGCCTTCATCAGGTAAGTGCAGTTATAGAAAACCTTAGTTCTAAGGAGATAGTCCCTGATCTACCCCATCAGAGACTCCAACAGCTACCATCTCTAAGAACTGTGGAAAAATTCTTGGAAATACTCGGAAACCTAAATAGAGCTAACGTGTGATGATTGAAAGCGTTGCTGGCAACGATAAATTCTTAGAAGACCTCTAGCTCATCTGTGTGCTCAGTTCAAACAAACAGGCTATCAAACCTTACAAAACAATGAATACTGTAAGTAGAATTTCAAGTCTTCCAAATAAAGTCAAGAGTCTAGATAGCCTCCTTTAATGAAAATAATTTAAAATTAAAAAGAGACTCCATGAACTAAAATTTAAAAATGGCACATGTGAAATATTTAAAGTTGACTCTTTCTGTCTTCAACCCTACCTCCCTTTCTTCTTGCTCTCATCCCTCCTTCCATCTCTGTTCCCAAGACTGTTGTTTTTCTACCCAGAAAGTTTAAAAATTGCCGCAAATGTTAACCTTTGTTTTTCTCTGTTTAAAAGCTCCTGTACAATGCCAGCTCCTCGGATGGGACAC
Organism: Indri indri; assembly: GCA_004363605.1. Lineage (NCBI taxonomy): Eukaryota > Metazoa > Chordata > Mammalia > Primates > Indriidae > Indri > Indri indri. The sequence goes on along the minus strand of RJWJ010001242.1, from coordinate 24,416 downwards.
AGCTGCTTAACCAAACTGATTTATTCACAGAAGAGACTGACTAAAGATATGGAATGAGTTGTTTAAATTTACTTTTGTTCCTTGTTTCTCCCAGTTTGTTTGTTTGTTTGTTTTCCCCTCTCATTCCTTTGTCTGTCTCTAACAACCTCTAACCCAAATGTCTCCAGTACTATCAGCTTGGCTTTTAATGTGTACAACTTTTTAGTTTCAAAGTGGAGACTAAAGGAGAGTAGAAATGTTTTACCCCCAAATATTAAATATAGTTCTTTGACATATTTTAAAATAGCCTCTATAAGCCTCACAGATAAAAGTAACATTGCAGAGCTGCCTTATGTGGGGGAAAATGTACATCTGTTGAAAAATGCAGCCAGGTCTGTCCTTTCCTGATTTAGAAAAGATTCACTTTTGAGTCTGATGCCTTTAAAGCTGTAGAAAGAAACATTTGCCATCTATTCTCTCGGAGGGCTACTAACTACAAGGCTTCATTTACATAAGGAGACCAACCATCTTCTCCTAACTAGTCAAGCTTTTCCCCTCTCTCTCTCCCAAAATCTGTTTTTCTGTTTTCAAGCCATAAACAACCTTTAATTTCCTGTTTTCTTCCACCTATGAGAGGCACATGAGGCTTTTAGACTTTTGTATGTAAAGGGTCCTGTTACAGCCCAATTGGATCCCTCGCCCACTGCCCAGTCAAGGCCAATAGACTGAGACAGCAGGGGTCGCAGAAGAAGAGTTTTATCTCCCAAGGCACCAGGTGAGGAGATGGGAGTAATTTCTCAAATCTGTCTCCCTGAGAATTTGGGAGAAAGGGTATTTAAGGATGGTTTAGTGGGCAAAGGGCTAGGCTGTCGGGTCTGTTCATTGGTGGGGGAATGAACTCATGGAGATTATCTTGTCAGTTGGCAGATTTCCTGGATGGGGGGGTCTTGAGGCTGTTGGATTCATGCCAACACCTGTCCACAGGCCCCTTGGTGTCAGTGGGTCCCCTCGGAATGCGAAGTCTGAAAAATACTTCAAAGACCAGTCTTAGGCTTTACAATACCAATGTTATCAGCAGAAGTAGTGAGGGAAGTCAGAAATCTTGCACCTATCAGGGATGATAGTGCCATTAGGCAGTAACCTGTTACAGCAGTAAGGAAGTTAGGGAACAATGGCTGGTTAACTTCTAGCTATATCTATCGTTTTATAAAAATCTGACTTTGATTACCATTTATACCTTATGGCTCTACATTATTTAAAAACAGATCATTACACTCTGAAACAGCTGGAGAATACAGTCACCAATAAAACCATATAGTTTTAAAGGTGATGAACAATGGTTGTTTATGGTAGCTGGTTTTTACTACAGAGGACTGCTCTTTTTTTTTTTCTTTTTTGTGCTTCTAGATAGAACAGATGTGATTTAAACACTTAGAGAAATGTCTTTTTTAAAAAAGTATATTATAAAAGCATTTCATGGAGTGGTTCCATGACATCTCTCTCTTTCTCTCTCTCTCTCTCTTTTTTTTTTTGGAGAGCCAAGATTCTACGTTAGTTATCCAAATAAAGTTCGTCTCCTTATAAGTTCAGTGATAAATTCCCGTGATTTCATATTGTCTTAGCATCCATTTTGGTCTTTCTTCTAACATACTCAAACTCCTTTTTAAAAGGGCTTAGTTTTTTATCTCTCTATGCTTTGAAACACAGACTACTACCCTGTTTTCTCTGTGAGGGCTTGGGCCATATGTAAAACAACTAGACTCTAAATTGCTTTATTTTGAAGGACATGCTTTAAATCCAGCTGTTCTTTTGGACTGCTGAGTTTTCCCAGTCTCCTGGGTAGAGTTTTAAAATCAAAGCTACACAATCCTCCTTATGTTTGATTGTATCTTTATATGCACGTATGTATTTGTTTACTTTCCATGGTACCAAATTAACTTATAACTGAGTATTCATAAAAGGAAAAAAACTGGCCCAAATGCTTTTCGAGTTCATGTGACTTAATAATCTTTAAGGAATAAAGATAATTTAAAAATCGTTGGCAAAATAAAATTAAAACAACTTCAAAATTTAACTGAGACATTTTCATCTGAACCTGTTAGTAAGGAAGGTCAAATAAGTCTGCTACACGTTTCAAGGTCAAATTATTTACTTCCTGGGGTTTTTTAATAAAATTAGGATTACTAAGAGTTAACATTATATTTAATATATGTAATTAAAGCTACCAGATATAAATGAAACCATTGTATATATAAACTATATGAAGAAAATAAAGTGTTTTATAAAAAGGGGGCATAAAAATGTAAAAATTTGGTTTTTGTGGAAAAATAATTTTGCCTAATTTAAAGGTTTTAAAAATAGGTTTAAATTAAATGAATAAAAATAATAGATAAAACTAAATGGATATAAGTTTAGGAAAAAATTGGTAAAAATTATAAAACATTATAGGAATCTTACTATATGGTGAAATTAATTAAGATTAAATAGATTTGCCTATTTTTATTAAAATTACTTTTACTATTTAATACACTAAAGCAAAGAAAAAAATTGGTTTTCTCTCTTAGACAAGATTTTCAAGTAATATTAATAGAGATAGTAAAAATTTTTATTCATTCTTTTGAGTAAACTACAAAAAACAAGGGAGAGAGACAGATTTTTCAGTTTGTCTTTATTAGGTCTTATTTATTTGGGAAAGTGAGTCTCCCCTCTATTAAAGAATACCATTTTTGACCTTAAAATCTTTAAATTATTACTTTGACTGAATAAATGACTATTGTATCATAGTAACCTATGATCTTGTTTTATGGCAAGTGTTTTAGACCTTTGATATTTGACAAACTTAACAAAATCGAAATTCTAAATTCAGTGTTTTTGACCACAAACTAGGTTTTTTGTTGTTGTTCTATTTTTTAAATATGACAGCCACTGAAAGATCAGGGGAGAAATATTCAGCTTATGTGGTGTGTTAAATGTATACAAGAAGCAGTGAAATACTAAATGGTGTTTAAGTATCTTTGGGTTACATTTATATGAACATGTTTTTAATATCTATTCCAAAATTGTATGAGCATCCTAACGTTATGATATGTCTTGATGTATGTTACCTGTAATAATTATGATTATTAAATTAAATCATTATGTGCCCCTAAAAAATTTTTGACCAAATCTTGGTCCATTTTCTCTTTAGCCATGACAATTCTAAGACTTTTGTCATACACAGACAATTATTGTCTTACTTTGATTCTTCTGGAAATGTGATTTTTAACTGACTTCAGTCCAAATTTGCTTCTTCAAGGAAATTTATAGAAAGGATTCCTACAGGTACCTTTAAATATAGGTGCAGATGATAACTTAGGAGATAATACCATTTGAACTAAGAAAACATCTAAGACTTTAATCAGAAAGATGATTCATTCATGAGGATTACTAACCCAACCTCGAACAGAACAAAAATTAATTACATGGAATTAAACCAATTTTGTTAGTGACTTTTGTTTAAACATTACTGATTCTTTTTGTATTTTGTTTTCCAGAAGGCAAAAGACCTTTTTTCCTTCTTTTGAGCAATTTATAGCTGACGACAAATTGGTAAAGTATATTTTTGTAAATAATTTGAAACATGTATTTTTCTCTCTACTTGATTTCTCCAAAATTTGAAAACTGTTTATAAATATTCTTATTTCATGGCAATGTAATTATTTGCATAAATTCAATAAGAATTTGTTTTCTTTTCCAACAAGATAGAATTAGAGATGCTGGTTATTCTAGCAAGGCTTTGACTGGAACAGCATATTTTCAGAAAGGCCCAGACTTTGAGGAATTAGGTTGACTTTATAAGGCCAATAAAAGCTCTCTCAAAAAATTAGCCTGATATCTCATCTATAACATTTCCTGATGTGTGGTAATCGAGGAATGTCACTTTTTGAAAGGCCCAGGAACCCCAAGTTACTTTGGGACCTTGAGAAAAGAGGAATTTACCCAGTACATACAGGTCTCTACAGCAGTTACATCTTTGGCTTAGCTCAAGAGGCTTTAAGTCTAAACTAAAATTCCTTATGGGAAAAAACCCAGCAAAGCCAATGTTTTAAAAAAGAAAGCCTATATGGCCTATGATTAACAATTGTTACTATGTTCTGCAACAGTTTAATTTCTAGGTAAGTAAAAGACTTCAGTGTTCGTATCTTCAGTGGATATCAGTTTCTTTTCCCAGCTCTTTTCTCAAGTTTAAAGTTATTTTAGTTATCAAAGTCATCACTTGCTTGGAACAAGGCCACGAGTAAATTCCAGGGCAGGAAGGTGGTGGTTGTCTGCGTGGACACCAGGGGAGGGGAGGTTCTGCAGAGAGAGATGTCCTTTTTCAAGAAAAGCTAATTTTTCAAAAACAAATTTATGTAAGTGAAGCTTGGCATTTCAATGGAATTTCAATCTGGTTTCTCTCTGCAGCAGATCCTGAAAAAGGTTTTGTGTGCAAAATTTATTTGAGATGTGTACTGAGCAAAGGTAGGAAAGTGAGTGTTAATACGGGAAAGAGAAGGAGGTGCGCAATAGAGGTTGTTTTATTAATTTAGCTACTGGAGGCCATTGGGTCTTAACACCTTTGAGTGATCCTGGGAAATGGGGCAAAACACAATGTTCAGGATTGCCTCCTATTAAGGTCGAAACCGCTGGACTATACCAATGCTATATCCCGAGACTTGCTGTTTGAGGCCCATCCTGGTGATCATTATTCAGCACTTCTGGATGGCCATGTGTGATAGAAGCAAGGCTTTCAGCAGTTATAGGAGAAAAAAAAATCTCATAGTGATGCAGGCACTAGCTGGGCAGAGTTTACCAAATATCCGGAGGGGCATGGGCAGGGCAATGCTGACCTTCACTGCGAGTGGAGATGAGTGGTAAGGATACTGTGCGTGAAACCCATTCAGCTACCTATGTACAAAACAGAATCAAAGGAGCAACCACGGTTGCCAATTCACAGAGAATTAAATGAAGGGGTTAGACATACACACACACCCACACATACATATATATGAAATTTATATGTGTGTGTATATGTGTAGGTGTGTGTTCAGTTTTTTTTTGGAGACATAGTCTCCCTCTGTTGTCCCTGCTAGAGTGCAGTGGTTTCATCATAGCTCACTGCAACCTCAAAGTCCTGGGCTCAAAGAGATCCTCCTGCCTTAGCCTCCTGGGTAGCTGATACTACAGCTGTGTGCCACCTAATTTTATTTTTATTTTTTGGCAGAGACACTTTTATGTAGGCTGGTCTCAAACTCCTGACCTCAAGCAATCCTCCCGCCTTGGCCTCCCAGAGTGCTAGTTTTATAGGTGTGAGCCACTGTAGCTGGTTTGTTATTTTATTATTCACTTGAGCTTGGAGTTCTTGGATTGAACATGTGTTTACTGGATTTTATTTCAAAGTCAGTGAACTCAGATTTTAAAACAGGACAATGACTGATGTACTCTCACCAAACATGGTTCTGAAAACCGAGAATAACGTCCAAATAAAGGTGACCCTGTTATGCTGGAAGTGTAGTAATAATCCCCACTGTATATTCCGTCATAAATTCATATTATGTCAAAACAAAATTAACAACAAAATCTAAAACTCCTATTTAGTTGAGGCAATTTTACGTGGGGCAAACGGAAGCAAGATCAGATAGCTTTCTGCTAGTTCAGCTGTTTCCAACGCTAAAACTGAAAAAAATAGACTTCAAGTAAGCAAAGGATCATTTATAAATCACTTCTCTCAGGTAAGATTTGCATAAAATCTGGGTGAAGTAGTTTTCACGTCTGTATGCTCCAGTAAGGATTTATCTTTCAACAACTTTGGTGGTTCAATGAAAGCAGCTCTATGCACACAAAGCAAATTAATAAGATGGAAAACTTTTGACATTATGGAAACTGAAAAAGGAAAGTAGTTCTTGTTTTTGTTGCTTAATTTCTGTTTTTCTGTTGTTGATTAAAAACCCATCTTTTACAACCAGGTTTATCTATAGTAATAATAGCATAATGCTTAAAAATAAATACTATAGAATGAAAAAAAAAAAACTTATGCAGAAGTCAACTTTTATATAGGGATGAATGGTAGATTGCATTTCCAAATACTAAATTGTAGATCAAGGTCTCTCCTCTCAAGATTATCTTATCATGTCAATCTGTTCCTGAAATTCCCCCTAAGAGGATTACTTTTCTAAGAACCTTAGAAAAAACAGCGTAAATTAAAGTGTCACTGTATTATCTGAATGAGATAACACACTAAACAATTATAGTAATTAACATATTAGTAAAAATAAGGAGTCTAGAGTAGCCGAAGTCATGATCAAAAGCTTAAATGCAACAGCAGTCAGGTTTTAAAGGGAACTGGTCAGGTTAACGTGACTAAGTCACTGAAGTGTTGCCCTAAAGCTAGTGCAGTTTAATAGCATAAGTGTGTGTGTGTGTGTGTGTGTGTGTGTGTGTGTGTGTGTGTGTGTGTACATAGAGCAGTAGAGGGAAGCCTCTCCATTCTACCTTTTTAAACGTTGCCCTCCGTGGCTGGGTTAGCGCAGCAGCGATGACCAGCACAGACTGAGGTATGGGGATACCAACTTAGTGACCTTGGGCAAGTTACTGAGTTCTGTGTGCCTCGGTTTTCTCATTAGTAAAATGAAGACATTTATATATCTTCATTTTGAACCCATTTTTAATAAATAAATGAGCTAACATACGCCAAATGCTTTAAACTGCGTTGAACACAAGGTAGATGATAAAATGGCTGTTATTATTTAAAGATAAAAATTCTGCATGGAATTTTATTACACTAAGCAAAATTTACCTTTGCCCATTTTTAGGCATTTTCCAAGTAACTTTTAAAGATGACTTTGATGTTCAAACATTAAAAACAACAACAATAACAACAAAAAAAACCTCCCCCTCACCTTTTTTAGTGCTGGTCAAAGTGTTATCGTTGCAAAGGTACAGTGAGAATTTCCTGTATTGTGGTTCCTGGAACACTTTAGAAGCTTGTGATTTTATTGCTTTACTGCTTCATGCCATCCAAACATGTCTCAACAACAGATGATTTAAGAGCATCATTTAAATACACGATTTTTCGTTCTCTTTTTATGTTAAATTTCTTCATAGTCAATGTTAGGATTCCTTAACATCCAGCTCAGCTCCAATGACCCAGCACTGTTCTTCCTGAACAAGCGCACCGTGTCTTCTCTGCATTGACCTGGAACATCATTTCTCATGGCAGGTATGTGTGATCCCAGTCACAAAATTAAAAAAATAAAAAGTAACCAGAAAAGTTATTTGGTGGATTGGCTAATTTGTGGTCAGTGCTATAAGGGAAAAGCACATGGTTAACGGTGGTTTTGTTTAATCTTTTCATCTATCAGCGCTGTGCACATTCTTTTTATTGTCCTGATTCTTGATTTCGTAACTTAGAGAGATGATTTTGTGAAACTTTTCCAACAGGTTTAAAAAGTGGCTTCTGACAGGGATACCTACAAATTCTGAATGAGAATCAAACTTATCTGGTTAAATCGTGAACATCGAAATTCTGGCATAGAAATACAGAATACCAAATACTAATGACACAATGCTTATAAGTTTTTAAAAATTTATTCTTTGCCTTATGACATCCAAAATTTATACAGATTAACAATGTGACACATTGTACTATTGTTAACAACAACATCACTTCTTGAGAGTGTGCTAATGTTAATGTAGAATGTCCTAATGTTAAAATGTTTCAGGGGAAAAGCCTTTAAGCAAATAATTTTGAGTATGAGTAAATGTAATGTTCTTGGGAAAAAAATTGTTTACGTATCATAATTCAATATTCTGTGATAAAAACCCAGGTCCCCAAGAAATTACCCATACCTAGTTTGTCGAACCAGTCATCACACCAAGTCCAGAATGTTCCTGTGACTTCTTTTCCCTGTAAGACCTCAACAAGCCTATGAGAGCTAGGCATTTATCAGAGCAGAGCCTGTATGAGATTAGGAGAGGGCACACTCCTAGGTAATATTATTGTGACAATGGTAGAATATGTGAAATGCAAGAGCCTGGGCCTAGGCCAACTTTCATTTGATTTCTGGCTTGGATACTTACCAGCTTTGATACCTTGAGAAAATGACAATATTATTTGACCTTATGTTTTCTCATCTACCTAATGGGAATCATACTGTCTATCTTATGATTTTGTTGAGAGAATACAAGTTAATATGTGTTATATAAGCCCATGGAACACAAATTGGTGCCTGCCAGTGTCTTCTTAGTCCAGAACTTTACACTTCTCAGAAAATCTAAAAAATTGATGGCAAATGTACTTCACTAGGACAGAGCTGGCAGAGAAGAAAATGTATGTATGGATGATCACACTGAAGAACGAGGTACTCTGTATAAAAATGTTGATATTGGGTGAAGTCTTGAATGTCTTCATTTTTCAGTGTTTTATTGACAAGATGCCTGTGTTATTAAATGAAAGGATGTTTTAGATCCTACATCACTGATTTCTGTTTTTAAGAACTTCAGCTCCTGCATTTGTTCTTTAAGTCACTATTCCATTTGTCTTTCTCTACAGTGTCTCAGACCACTCGGTGGAGGTTGATTTGTGGGACCTTAGGAGTCATATGCCTTTTGTTGATGGCTACTTTGGGATTTTTGTTGAAACCTTGTAAGTTTTTCTAGACAAGTCTGCACAAAAATCAAAACTTTAAGAAACTAGTTTAATAATAAAAGTTTCACTTTACTAATGTGTAATACTTTATTATTCCATAAACCTATACCTCATTAAGGACATTTCTAATCATTTCTTATACCTTTTCTAGCATTTATTAAACAAAGTACTAAGTCAACACTCTCTTCAGGACACAACATAGAGCTCCAGCAAGGTAAGTTAGACAGTTTCCTATTTTTTACATACGGGAGCAAGATGAAATAAATATTACACTTGGTAATAAAAATTTGCCTACTAATTGTAGAATAGTATCATTTTCTTGTTATCTAATGTAAGAATGATTAAATTACATTGTGCATCAGTTAGATATTAACAATAAGGAAAACAGTAGCCTCAAATGACATATATTTCCTGTATTAATGCTCCTGATTAAGTAACAAATAAAAAATAATCTATAGTAAATATTACAGCTAATCCTAATTTCCTGTGTTTGTGTATAAGCGATACTTTCCTATCTCTTAATCTTTATTCTGCTGCTTCTCCTATTACTCAGAATATAGTGCACAGATTTCTGCAATTCTAACCCTTACTTACCCAGTGAATGAAGGTCAAAATCTAATTTTTTAAGCATATTTTTCCCCAAATGCTCCCCACGTTTTCTCATCATCTTCTGTACCCATAGAGTAGTACTTCATCTATATTTTTTATCTTATCTCAACATCTTCACTACCATTTATATGGCAAAGATTTGTCTACCATGTGTCATGAGTATAATTACTGTGCGTAAGTAGTGTTGCAGACATTCACTGATAAACCATATAATCAGACCTCAAGCTAATTAATTGGTTTGTCTTCCTTTTTGAAAAATAAAATACTCAAACCGATATCAGAATTCTCCCAATGTGCCATATTCTTCTCTGACTCAGGAAATATGCTAAATCTTTTCATGCTTTAACTCTCTCATCTGGTAAACTCCTATTTGCACCACAGTGCTCGGCTTCGGGTCACGTCTTCAAAAAAGTTCTTCTAACTGCCCTGCATCACATACACTACTATGTGCTGTATTAACATACTGAATTTCTTTTGTAAACTCATCTAAATTATTATTATATAGAATTAATAACGGATTGGAAATTGTACAATTCTGGATCTATCCCTGGAATATATTCTCCATGAGGAAAAAGTGTCCTATATAATGTGTTCACATTAATAGCCAGTGAACAAAGAATATTTGTAGAAAAAATAAACAAATAGTAAATTATTTTTGAATAATTAAATGGCATTGAAAATAATTTTAAATCTCCTATGTCATTTGTGATGTTTTATTTTTTCTCTTAGGCTCTGACTGCTGTTCTTGCCCAGAGAAGTGGGTTGGGTACCGGTGCAACTGCTACTTCATTTCCAGTGATGTGAAAACTTGGGAAGAAAGTAGGATTTTCTGTGTTTCTCAGAATTCGAGTTTGCTTCAGCTTCAAGACAGAGATGAACTGGCATGTACTTAATTGTGGCTTCCTCCCTTTTCTTTGATCTAGAAAAATATACTGTCTAAGTAACCTAAACACTTCGGTTCGATCTTTATTCAGATAGTAAATGGGTAGTTATTTTTGAACTAATGACCTATCGATTCCATGTACCTTGAAACTACCATTGTAAAACCTATACCAAGTTCTTCAAAGATTTATATTATAGGGATAAAGACTCAGATAGGTGCCAGATAAAGTACAGGAACTTTTTATGGAGAATTCAAAGAGGAAATAATAGGTTATTAGTTTGGACTTCCTAATTTTTAGTTCTTTGAATGAAATTTATAATTTCTCTTGTAACTATATAGCTTTTGTCATCTTTCCAGGATATAATATGAAACCGGGATATAATATGAAACCAGTATGGACAATAAAATCATAAAATTTACCCAGTTCCTAAGAAAAAGTGGAAAATTTCTCCAGCTGCATCTAACATCTGTGCTGAGTCTAGATCATACCCATGAAATTGATCATTTAAGTTACTGCTGACTTGGGTCACATTTGACCATTGATCTCCTGTGAAGGGAATGTACCATGAAAACTATCTCCCTTTATGAGGTTTCTCGGTCCTTCAAGAAGGAGATTTTGTGGGCCCAATCAATGAGAAATTTGAGGATGTGACTATGCCTACTAAATTAGCAGTTAAAAATCATTTGTTTGTGTGACAGACAGACTGAATCTTATTCTGAACACTGATGTTCTCAAAAGTATGCTATACCCAGAATAGATTAAATTCAGGTTAATATGTTTGTCTCTGACTCCAAGCAGGGTTTTATGCACTCCAATCAACACTTTTACTGGATTGGACTCTCCTACAATGAAGAAAGTGGGGACTGGAGGTGGGAGAATGGCTCTGCTCTTTCCTGGGATCTGTAAGTTTCTAGGAGACTTTTTTGGTCTTTGTGAATTTAGCCTTAGATCTGACAAAGGAAGGTAGCATCCAGGAGCACTGAAGCTATAATCATGTACTGAGGCCACGAGAACACAGAAAAAAGAGAAGGTGCAACAGAATAACAATATCGGCTCCACCTAGAATATCCAAGTTTATGCTCAAGTGACATGAAAGTTGGTGAGCTTGTGATCATGAAAGAACTTTTGTCATATGCTTTATTTTGTCTTAGTACCTTACTTGGAGGTGTATGTGCCTGTACAGATAGACGCTCACATACACAGGGACAGCCAGAGAAAACGGTATATCCATTATTCTCTTTATTCTGGTGGAGCCCAATATTCTCAGTATCCCCTCATCTTTTAAATATTGTGGGCTTATTTTCTGTATATTTGTAAACTTTGAATCTCATTTTCATTCATAAATGTGGGGTTTGCGGCATCACACAATGCCAAAGTTTATGCTCTGGTTTGTTTCCCTAGACTAGGTCAGCGGATACATCTTAAACGAAACAGAAGTAAAGCATTTCATACATCAAATCTGTTAATGACAACAGCAAATACCAAAAACTCCCTGGCCTCAATGCTACTGGATTAGTAAGGGAAGAACTGAGTGTTTTGTGGTATTGTACTCTAGAATCATGAGAGCTGTGGTTATTCAAAGAAAATAATAACGATTCAACATGTTAATATCTTACTTAAATGCTTTTAAAATTCTATAGTTTAATAAAAAGATCACCCCAGAACATCTCACTGCCTTTTTCTCACATGTTAGCATTTTCTTCTGAATTACAGATTTTCATCACTTGAAACTCCAGACCCAAAGTACTGCGTAGCATATGAGCCAATGAACAGTGCTGTGGATGAACCGTGTGAAAGAGAGAATCATTACATCTGTAAACAACAGCTTATTTAAGTGCTTCTTGGGACAGAGAGGTGGGGTCTATGGATCCAGGATTACTACGAATAGTATTTTTACCTCATATGATTAGTATTAATAATTATCTATTTGTTAGTTCTGTAAAATGTTTCAAACTGTCTTATCATACAATTTTCATATATTTGAAGACATGTGTTTTTGAATTGATGAAATGTATACACCTATACCTGAAATTATAAAGTACAAACTAAAGAAATTTATGAATATTTTGATGCATTTTAATGTATATGGTTCATACAAAATTCAACGTAGTTTTAGTGCACATCTGTGTGGTTTTATTTACATCTTTATAAATTCTCTTGGCAGAAATTTAAATAAAATTTAATTCACACTAAATAATATATATATCAACATAACATCAGTCCTTTGTGTGACACACTAAATTGGGAAGTTGCCATCTCACTTACATTTGCCACCTGCTTCAGAGAAGAACACACTTGTATGCTTGTGCTTCAGTGAAGGAGTCACTTACATGGACAATGATAATCTTATTCCCTTTTCTAAAAGTTATGTGTCTAATACCGAATAATTCCTTTTTTGGAGGGGAGGGGCCCTCCATTTTACTGAGGGGTTTCTGAACATATCAAAGAAGGGGTGGGGACAGCACTGAGTTCCAATGCTGTGACTTGGATGGGATTGTCCTGATGTCAGTGCTATGAAAAACCAACTCCATTTTATAACTGTCACATGTATAAATCCTAAGAAATTTATATTGGTGTCTCTATTTGCTTTGTAGTTTTATACTTGAATTAAATGGAAATAATTAAGAACAAAGTTTTTTGTAATATACAAAGTCCCAGAAGAGGAAAGGAGCTCCTAGATTTTATTTTTCAAAATATAAATAAGAATATGAACTGACCTCTTCATAATCTTGAATGAATATTGAATTAGGAAAAATGCATTTAAGGTGCATAATGAAAATATACAGGGTACATTAAACCAACTTTCAAATGTTTAACTTGAACTAAGAGAGCTTATGCATTACACTTTCTGGAGATTTGAAATGTTTTGGTTTCGTGATTACAAAATAATATATTTTTAATTAAAACTTAAAAATACTAGGTAACCTTGTAAGGAAAATCAATAATTTTTGGTACCAACTGTCTGATTTCCCTATTCTCTACCCATAAGGCAATGTCTTCTATTTGGGTTTTGATACTTAGAGTGGTTTTCTCTGTAATGAACCAAATCTGCTCAATTTTCATCATTTTTGTCCAGAATGAATCTCAACTGTGTTCATTTAGCTACACCAAAATATAGGTTCTAGTTATTACTTTTCACATCATTACCCCATCAGCTGTCCAGAGCGCAATCTTCCTTTATTTTCCAGAGAACTCATGAACGTCAATTACAGTTTCAAGAGTAGGGAGAAAACAGAGGTGTTAATGTGATGAATGATGTCTAATTTCAGAGAGAAATTTAGGCCAAGAATATTTTCCCCTGTGAGAAGAAAATTCCTGTTGCCTCCCAATTACAGCTCTAATGTTATATTTCAGGGCTTTTTTTTTTTTTTTTTTTTTTTAGACAGAGTCTCACTCTGTTGCCCTGGCTAGAGTGAGTGCCATGGCGTCAGCCTAGCTCACAGCAACCTCAAACTCCTGGGCTCAAGCAATCCTCCTGCCTCAGCCTCCCGAGTAGCTGGGACTACAGGCATGTGCCACCATGCCCAGCTAATTTTTCTATATATTTTTAGTTGTCCAGATAATTTCTTTCTATTTTTTAGAAGAGACGGAGTCTCCCTCTTGCTGAGGCTGGTCTCGAACTCCTGAGCTGAAACAATCTGCCCGCCTTGGCCTCCCAGAGTGCTGGGATTACAGGCGTGAGCCACCGCGCCCAGCCAATTTCAGGGCTTTTTGATGGAAGGTGTTAGCTTGAATGGAGGATACTGGTCCCTCGAGGGTGTGTCTTTCTCACAACATGGTGCTATCACATGAGTCACGCTCAGTCCAGGGCCATCTGACCTGCTTCATTTTTACTATTCTTCCTTCCACTCTTACCTGCATTCTGCTCTTCTTCATCCTGAAAATATATTTGCAGTCTTTCGGATGGGAAAGACTTCTTTCATATATAAGAGTTTGTACCAAATATCTTTTTAATCCCCTCTGATATAAAATTCCTGATGTATTCTCTGGGGAGACACACATTATTTTTCTTTTGCTCTCTGTTTTTTTTTTCCTTTTGCTGTGAAATGGGCTAATGCACATGGAAGGATCCAGTTGAGTGACACACTATATGTTGCATATAGAACAGGAAAGGGTAAGTAAATATGCAAAACACACACACAATAGCAAAATAGTATTGCAAGAGTCAGTTTATATTTCCTTAATTTCATCTTGATGCTCTGAAGTATTATCCTAATGGTATGCAATAGTTGCTATGTAGTGTTACATAACAAATTACCATAAAATTACAGACTTAAAACGTTTATTATTTCACAGTTTCAGTGGGTCAGGACTCTGTCATAGCTGAGGTTGTTTTCCTTGTGCAGGGTCTCACAAGATTGGAATCAGGTCTTGTCCAGGCTGCATTCTCACTTGAAACTCAGAGGCCTCTTCCAGGCTCATTCAGGTTGTTGACAGAATGTAGTTTCTGTGGTTAGATAACCGAGACCCTCAGCTCCCAGAGGTTGCCCCTGTCCTTAGGCAGTCACACCATGGCTGCTTGCTTCTTCAATGCCAGGAAAATAACATCTCTGATTTCTTTTCTCTCTGACCTTTACAAGCTCTTTCAAAGTGTTCAGTTGATTAGGTGAGGCCCACCCCGAAGGACAAATCTCTCTTTTGATTAAGTGAAGGATTAGGAACCTTAATTACATCTGAAAAATTGCCTCACCTGTATCCTTTAGTGTAATGTAAACACAAAGTAACATTCTATCTTATTCACAAATCTTATTCAAACTCAAAAGGAAGGGATTATACAGGTGTACACCAGGGCATGGCAATTTTGGAAGCCACTTCGGTTTCTCCCTACCATACCAACACACCCCTAGAAATATGTTACAATTGCTACTTCATAGTTTATGTAGTTTAAACATTGCTTTTGATTCCTAAGTTAACTGAGAACTTAATTCACATACGTCAGGGCAAATAATCATTTTCTATTTTTCCCAATATGTTAATTCTCCCTTCCTCCATTATTGACATGTACACCCTAATATAGTTTACATAAGAAAGATAATTGTTTTATAGCTGGAGTAATGGGTTACACAGCAGTAGATAACTAATACATATTTTGGTACCTAGAAGGGAGGTACTGTCATAAAGAAAAAAAAAATACTAAAATTTTGGAGTTCTTTAAAGTTGGCAGTGGATGGAATCTAGATGGACTGCGAACAGTAAAGATTTCCAGTGAGGGCTACGGGAAAGTGGAAACATGCTATTGGAAACCAGAGAAGGTAAAATTCTTTCTATTTTGTGCCATGATGTTCAGCAACACTATTGTCTTACAGTATTGTGGAAGGTAGAAAATGTACTTAATGAGTTGGGATAAGTATCTAAAGTTATTTCCAGTCAGAGTGTGGAAGATCCTATGTGATTTCTCCCTGCGACTTGTATTACAATGCTAGAGAACACACATAAGCTAATGGAAGGACTTTTAAACAAAAAGGAGTCAGGGCTTGTTGGTTTTGAGATTCGTGGATTCTTCAAATGTCAAAAAATGCTGCAATTAGGAAATAGATTCTTAGCAAAGATCAAATCCAGAGTGCCCGGGAAAAATAATGGTCAAGAAAGGTTTGTGTGTGACTGTAAAATTTCTTGTTAATATCACAAAAAAAGCAAAAGTGATGCCTCAATTCTGTCAAAGGATCTATAAAGGGTGTACTTTACAGATTGTCTTAGTCAAATGATACAGCTTCTAGGAAGCGTTAAGGCTACAGGCTCCAACCCCTGACCCTGGACTGGTACCAGTTTGTGGCCTGTTTGGAACTGGGCTATACTGCAGGAAGTGAGCAGCATGCAAAGCTTCATCTGTATTTCCTGCTGCTCCCCATCACTCACATCACCACATAGGCTCCACCTCCTGTCAAATCAGTGGCAGCGTTAGAATCTCCTAGGGGAGAGAACCCTACTGCAAACTGCTAGTGGTTGGATCTAGGTCGCTGCACTCCTTATGAGAATCTAATTCCTGCTGGTCTGAGGTGGAGCTGAGGAGGTGATGCTAGTGCTGGGGAACAGCTGCAAATGCAGATTATCATTAGCAGAGAAGCTTGACTACACAATAAATGTAATGCACTGGAATTATCACAAAATCATCCCTACTCCCTCCCACCCCACCAGTCCATGGAAAAATTGTCTTCCATGAAACTTGTCCCTGGGGCCAAAAATTTTGGGAACTTCAGCTTTACAACATTGTCCCTCAGGGATCTCAACAGAAACTCCAGGTAGAGAAGTACAAAAAGATTTATGTGTGTGGTTTTTGTAAATGGAATGAACCCCCAAAATACTCACAGGAGATCCTGAAACATTTTTAAAATGATGACATCAGTAGAAACATGGCCAGCTTAGAGTGAACGGGACAGAGACAGTAAAACAAATAAATGCATATATATATATATATATATATATATATATATATATGTATGTATACACACACACACACACACACACACACACACACATTTTTTTGTTGTTGTTTGAGACAGAGTCTTGCTCTGTTGCCTGGGCTAGAGTGAGTGCCATGGCATCAGCCTAGCTCACAGCAACCTCAAACTCCTGGGCTTAAGTGATCCTTCTGCCTCAGCCTCCCGAGTAGCTGGGACTACAGGCATGCGCCACCATGCCCAGCTAATTTTTTATATGTATATTTTTAGTTGTCCAGATCATTTCTTTCTATTTTTTTAGTAGAGATGGGGGTCTCGCTCTTGCTCAGGCTGGTCTCGAACTCCTGACCTTGAGCGATCCACCCGCCTCAGCCTTATACATACATATTTTTGGTCTCCAAACTTTTGCAAGCAGGAAGCACATCAATAAAACTACAAAATTACATTTAAGTGCTACCTTTTATTGAAAAGTAAGGGTGATTTGGTTTGCAGTGTTGATGAAATCATCTGGATCTTTGTTGATTTTATGTCTTTGTGTTCTGTCTATTATTGAAAGGGGAGGATTGAAGTCTCCTAGTATTTTTGTATTCCCATCTATTTCTGCCTTAATTTCCGTGAATGTTTGCTTTATACATTTAGGTGCTGTGATATTTGGTACATATATATTTATAATTGCTACATCGTTCTGTTGAATTAACTTCTTTATCATTATATAATGTCTTTCCTTATCTCTTTGTGACTATTTTTCAACTAAAGCCTTTGTTATGATTTTAATATAGCCATTTCTTCTCTTTTTCTTACCAGTCTCTCTTTTTCTATGCCTTCATTTTCAGTAAGTATATTTGTGTTCTTAAATCAACTGTGAGTTCTTATAGACAGCATATAGTTGGATATTTTAAAAAATCCATTCAGCCACTCTATACTCTTTGATTGTGGAATCTAATCCATTCACATTCAGAGTAATTATTGATAGGAAAAAATTATTATCACCATTTTGTTAATGGTTTTCTGTGTGTCATGTAATTCTTTTTTTTAATCATGTACCTCTTTGTTCTTGATTTAAATTTTTTTCCAGAATATTATGGGGTACAAACGCTTTGGTCACATATATTGCCTTTGCACCCTCCGAGTCAGAGCTACAAGCATGCCCAACCCCCAGACAGTGTGCCCCACACCCATTAGGTATGAATTTAACCATCCCCTCCTCGTTTCCACCTGCCAAACACCTGATGTATGTTACTTCCATATGTTCACATAAGTGTTGAAATATTAGTACCAATTTAATGATGAGTACATATGGTACTTGTTTTCCCATTCTGTGACAATTCTCTTAGTAGAATGGGCTCCAGCTTCATGCAGGTTAATACAAGAGGTGTTAGTTCACCATTTTTTTTTTTTTATGGCTGTTGTAGCACTTGGGTATTTCCACATCTTTGCAGTTGTGCATTGTGCTGCAGTGAACACTTGAGTGCACAAATCTTTATTATAGAATGCTTTTTATCCTTTGGGTAAATACTCAGTAGTGGGATTGCTGGATCAAATGGTAGTTCTACTTTTAGCTCTTTGTGGTATCTCCATACTACATTTCATAGAGTGTGTTCTAATTTACAGTCCCATCAGCAGTAGGTGACTATTCCTATCTCTCTTCATCCACACCAATATTTGTTTTTTTGAGACTTTTTGATAAAAGCCATTGTCACTGGAGTTAAGTGATATCTCACTGTGGTTTTGGTTTGCATGTCCCTGATGGTTAGAGATGTTGAGCATTTTTTTCATGTTTGTAGGGCATTGGTCCATTTTCCTTTGAAAAGATTCTGTTCATGTCCTTTCCATACTTTTTAATGGAGTTGTTTGATGTTTCCTTGCTCATTTTCTTGAGTTCTATATAGATTCTAGTTATCGGCCCTTTATAGGATGTGTACCATGCAAATATGTTATCCCATTCTGTAGGTTGTCTGTTTGCTCTCATAATAGTTTCCTTGGCTGTACGGAAGCTTTTAAATTTAATCAGGTCCCATTTATTTATTTGTATTGTTGCTGTGATTGCTTTTGGGGCCTTCTTCATAAATTCTTTTCTGAGGCCAATGTTTACAAGAGTTTTGTCAACATTTTCTTCTAGAATTGTTATGGGTTTATGCCTTAGGTTTAGTTCTGTTATCCATCATGAGTTGATTTTTGTGAGGTGAGAGGTGTGGATCCTGTTTTCAGTCTTCTACATGTGGCTATCCAATTTTTAAGCACTATTTATTGAATATAGATTCTCTTCCCCAGTGTATGTTTTTGTCTGTTGTGTCAAAGATCAGATGGCTATATGAGGATGGTTTAAGTCTGGGTTCTCTGTCCTGTTCCATTGGTCAATGTCTCAGTTCTTGTGCCCATACCATGCTGTCTTAGTTACTGTAGCCTCGTAGTATAGCTTGAAGTTTGACAGATTGATGCCTCCCAATTAAATTTGTTCTTTCTCCTTAAGGTTGCTTTGGCTGCACAGGCTCTTCTCTGGTTTCATATAAAGCATAGAATTATTTGCTCTAGATCTGCTAAGAATGATGTTGGGAATTGCATTGAATCTGTAGATCACTTTGGGTAGTATAGCTATTTTAACAATATTGATTCTGCCGATTCATGAGCATGGTATGGTTTTCCATCTGTTTATATCCTCTGCATTATAAATAAGCAGTAGTAAAGTTTCTTTTATAAATATCTATGTTTTAGTTATTGTGTTTTATGTGGTGATACATGTGTTTAGATATGATACATATTTATTTATATATGTAATAATGCCCATAAAAATGAGCACCAGTATTTTAAAATAAATTTGTTTTTTTTTTCTTAAGTGCTAGGTCTAAACCTTGGCCTTACATATTTAGTACCATGCTTAAAGGGCTGTGCCATCATCCAGGCTTTGTTGTTCCATTTATGGAGCACAGGCAAAGTATATTTATCATAATTCTTCAGGGCCCTAGGATTTTCAGAATGAAAAATGAGCATTGGCTTCAAGTTAAGTCAGCAGTTGCACTAGTCCCTAACATGAGAGTCAATCTGTCCTTCGAAGCTTTGAAGGCTGGCATTGATTTCTGCTCTCTAGCTATGAAAGTCTTAGATGGTTTCATCTCAGAATTTAGGCTGTTTTGTCTACATTGAAAATTTGTTATTTAGTCTGTGATTTTGGCTAGATATTGTGGACGACTTGCTCCAGCTTCTGCATCAGCACTTGCTGCCTCACCTTGCACTTTCATGTTACCGAGATGGCTTCTTTCCTTAACTTCATGAACCAACCTCTACCTGCTTCCAGCCTGTCTTCCGCAGCCTGCTTGCCTCTCTCAGCCTTCATGGAGTTGAGAGTTAGGGCCTTGCTGTAGATGAGGCTTTGGCTTAAGGGAATGTTGTGGTTGGTTTGATCTTCTATCCAGACACTAAAACGTTCTCTACCTCAGCAATAAAGCTGTTTTCCTTTCTTATCATTTTTGTGTTTCCTGCAGTAGCACTTTTAATTTCCTTCAAGAACTTTCCTTCATATTCATAAGTTGGCTAGCTGTTTTGTACAAAAGGCCTAGTTTTCACCCTATCTAGGCTTTCAACATGCCTTCTTAACTAAGCTTAATCATTTCTGGCTTTTTATAATAAGTTAAAGATATCCAATTCTCCCTTTCACTTGTACACTTCGAGGCCATTGTAAGGTTATGTTAATTGGCCTAATTATAATCTTGTTGTGTCTCATGGAATACACAGGCCTGGGCAGAGGGACAGAGATGGGGATATGTCAGTTAGTGGACTGGTCAGAACACACACAACACCATCTTCTATGGATATGATTCTTGGCACCTCAAATCTATTATGATAGTTACATCAAAGATCATTAATAACAGTTGTTAAATAAAAGACCAATGAGATTGGTGGAGAGAGATGGAAAGAGGGAACTATATTTTCTAAAAGCAATTTACAGATTTAGAGATTACTAAGGCAAGAACTACAGGGCAGGGGAGGGGAGTCAGGGGACGGAGGAACAGAGTCCTGATTGGGTGAAATTTAAGCTCCACTTTTCCAGTCTCTCTTAACTGACTTCTTCCAAATGGTGGGTTGGTTGGCACCAGGTGGTCTATTGGTGGTCAGCTGGGGAATTTCCAGGTGCAAACAGGAACTGGTTTGGCTTGATGGTAGAAAGGGAGGTCCTGTGATGCTTTTGCAACATCTTTCTGAGAACACAAAGTGACCTCTTTCACACCCAGCCATGGCCACTTCCTTCTGTTGTAACTTTGAGCCCCTCAGTTAGCTACGGGGAGTGCATTTTGTCTGTGAGCTGGCAGCATATTTTAACACTGACCAGCATAACATATATAATAATAATGAAAAAGCTTGAAATACCGTGAGAATTACAAATGTGACAGAGAGAGGTGAAGTGAGCACATGTTGCCAGAAAAATGGTGCTGATAGACTTGCTGGATGCAGGGTTGCCACAAACCTTCAGTGTGTAGAAAACACTGTGTCTGGGAAGCACAACAAAGCAGAGCGCAATAGAACGAGGTGGCCTCTACTCATCCATATGGAGGGTTTATTGTCTTCAGATGTTGACTCCACTCCCACAGTGATTCAGGACATGGATGAAGGGAAATGCTAGTCTGAGTGGCACATGAGTGTCATCCAATGCACCTCTCTTCCAACAACATGGCTCCTTCCTGTCAGAGGCACACTGTCCTGCATCTCTGATGTCTCCCTGTCACCTGCCTGCCCTCATCCACCACTGCACTTTTACGCTTCTTCTCCTTCCCCTCATGTAAGGCAGTTTTTGTTAGTCTTGGGGTTGGGAAACAACTTTTTCACTTTGTAAGGGAGGGAGAAATGACTTCTCTTCACCTTCATAGATTCTTTTGTGATGCTACAAATTAAGTTAACATAAAATGGATGAACAGCAAGAAAGCCACAGAGGTCCCAGAGAATTATGAGACTCTAAGAAAGGCTAAATGATGGAAGCTTATACAGCACCCTGAGCTACTGAAAGGTGTAGGGCTTCTAGGGTAGAGAGTGAAGACAAGTAGTGGGAAGCTGTGGAGAGGAAATGCTTGGTCAATAAAGGTTTCCTTGTTATGCAGGGAAGAATCTTTCAGGCCATAAAGGTGCTAGAGCATCAGTCCTCTTCTGGATACAGATAATTTTGCTAACATAGATTTCCTTTATCAATGTAAATTTCCTGTACAAAACAGTGGTTTTTTACATGGACTACTCCAGTGCTGTAGTGTCTCATAAGAACCAGCCTGAAATATACCAAAGAAGAGTGTTTTGGACTGGCATATTCTGGTCTCCTGCAGTCACATTTTGGGGTGGTGTGTTCTGAGCTGCTACAATGCCTTTCTTTTTTAAAACATGCATCCCAAAGAGTCCTTGCATCTTCGAAAAGCAAAAGAAGCTGAGGTATTTATATATCGAGTCCTGAGCTTCCTTGATGTGAGGACAGCAAAGCTGTCATCAGCTCCAGGGGGAAAAGAAAGCCCCAGTCCTAGAAATGCAGAAGTTTGCCCAAGTACAACAAAAGTTTCTAGGAGTATGAGAGGGTCAATGGCAACTTCTGCCATAAGTGAAGATGAAGAAGCATTTCATATGTTTGAATGCATGTTTGATTGTATACATAGAACTATGTGCATATTTCTCACTATCCATGCTGACAAAACTTAGCAGTTTCTCAAGAAGAAATTCACCAAAGATTGGACTGTCAAGTCAGATGCAC
This sequence comes from Indri indri, assembly GCA_004363605.1. Taxonomy (NCBI): domain Eukaryota; kingdom Metazoa; phylum Chordata; class Mammalia; order Primates; family Indriidae; genus Indri; species Indri indri. Next base: position 2,162 of record RJWJ010001242.1, on the reverse strand, counting down.
AAGCATCATCAGAGATTTAAGCCAGTATCAAGCTTTACTAATAATCTCAGTGTTACAATAATTGCAAGGTACAGGGGAAAAAAAAAAAAAGCAACAATGGAAAATGCAGGCCTGCCAATGAAGCTACTCAGGTCTCCTTTCTTTGCCCTTAGGACACTCTCTGGCCAAGACTAACAGGTTAACATATGAGGTTTCTAAATGGGGTTTGTGGCAGCATCACTTACACAAAAGGAGATGTTTGGTTAAGTTACATTTCCATTTTATACTCAGATGGTTACCTACCTTATGTGCCATTTTTAGGAAGTCCTGCACCATACATCCATAGATTCTAGTTTTATCTTTTGTTTTGTTGTCACCATAAACAATCTAGATAATCTAATACATCCTAACATTTCATAGGCAAGGATTTTGGCAAATGAAACCCACTATTGTTTGCTAGTTAACATGTTTACAAGGAGACTTTGTCAGGTCAGAATCATTTTCTTCCTATTCAGGGATTCCTGTCTCGCTCTTAAAAAGAGACAAATTTGTAGGATGATGTTAGCAGTTTCCTTACCACTCAGAAAATGCCACATTTTCCTAAACCAATGAGATCAAAATAAATTTCTCATTCATGGCTACTGGAATGTACATTGTGTGAACTAAAAGTAAAATCCTAAGTCCCCTCTTGGCCAAGGGGGCCACAGAGAGTTCTCAGCCATGTGGGAATGGGAGGTACAAAGCACAACTGCATATGCGCATATTTTGCTTTTTATAAATGTTCCTAACTTATAAAATATGTATATTTAGCCGTCCTGCTCAGTAAAAATTCTTGTTCCCATTGTGCCTGCCTCAGAGCATGTGCTCCTGGCTTGTGGCGGGGAGCCCTGCTCTCCAGCTTGCTGTAATAGCCATCCTAGGCTTTTAACCTTTATAAAACATAAAGCTGTCCTTTCCAAGTTATAAACCTCATTATTTGTTTCCGTTAACAAATTGGTAACCACGAAGGGATCCAGGGAGACCCCTGGTTTCCCCAGCATGATCGGAAGTCAATGCACCGACGTCTGCACCAGCCCATGGATAGCTCAGCTGTCTCTTCCACCTCTCTGGGAGGAACTTGGGTGAGCTCTCCAGGATCAAGATCTGCTGCTTTTAGGATGAAAATCTCCAAGGCTGTATTTTTCTCCACCCCTTCTCTTTTTTCCTCCTAATTTCATTTCCCTCCATTCTAGAGCCGAGAGGGAATGTCTTTGTTGGCCATGGGTTTTGGGGTGGGAATCTAGTTGGACTCAGCTGGCCCATAATGTTTGTGGGGACCCTCCCCTTAAGGGCACAGGAGTGCTGCCTTCATCAGGTAAGTGCAGTTATAGAAAACCTTAGTTCTAAGGAGATAGTCCCTGATCCACCACCGTCAGGGACTCCAGGGGCTGCCATCACTAAGAACTGTGGAAAAATTCTTAGAAATATTTGGGAACCTAAATAGAGCTAACATGAGATGATGAAACCTTTGCTGCCAACAATAAAAATCTTAGGAGACCTCTAGTTCATCTGTGTGCTCAATTCAAACGCATAGGCTCTCAAAGCTTACGAAACAATTAATACTCTGTGAGTAGTATTTCAAGTCTTCCAAATAAAATCAATGGCTGATAACTAGAATCTACTTAGAACTCAGGAAAATCAACAAGAAAAAATCAAACAACCCTATCAAAAAGTGGGCAAAGGACATGAACAGAAACTTTTCAAAAGAAGACAGAATAATGGCCAAAAAACATATGAAAAAATGCTCAACATCTCTGATCATCAGGGAAATGCAAATCAAAACCACAATGAGATATCACTTGTCTCCAGTGAGACTGGCCTTTATCAAAAAGTCCCAAAACAATAAATGTTGGCGTGGATGCGGAGAGATAGGAACACTCATACACTGCTGGGGGGACTGCAAACTAGTGCAACCTCTGTGGAAAGCAATATGGAGATACCTTACAGAGATACAAGTAGAATTACCATTTGATCCAGCAATCCCATTACTGGGCATCTACCCCAAAGAACAAAAGTCGCTCTATGAAAAAGACACCTGCACCCGAATGTTTATAGCAGCGCAATTCACAATTGCAAAGGTGTGGAAACAGCCCAAGTGTCCATCAATACATGAGTGGATTAGTAAAATGTGGTATATGTATACC